>LGRX02002903.1:0-28125 GCA_001247695.2 Cymbomonas tetramitiformis | reverse complement strand
ATCCGCGATCCGCGTTCTCGTTTCGCTTTGGATCGTAAACCGTCATCGGAAATCCCGAACGCACTGCACCGTTTCTTCGCGTTCCAGTAATCGATGACATCAGAAATGTCAATGACATCAGATGTCAGCAGAAATGTCACTGGCGCGCCATGGCGCATGGACACAGTATCGTGAGCTCTTGACTTCCCATTTAGTCTTACGTGCGTCTCCGAATTTTGAAAGCACGTGAGCCGAAAACCATACTGCAAACTCTGATTAGATCAGCCTAGATAATTTGATTGTATTGTGTTGCTAGTATAAAATAGTTTCTGATATTTTCGCGTACCGTATATTTTCCGCAGGTGGTTGGTCATAGCGTGGTCGCCGCAAGCAAGATGCGTTTGGTGTTTACGTAACCCACACACCCACGCACTTTGTCGCTTGCCCAAAACTATGATTTACCCCATAATTTTCGTGCGAGATTTTGAGAGTAGATCCTGCCTGCGCACCTATTTTCCTTTCGTAATTCACTTACCGTGTTCGCAGATGAAGTCCATGAGCACGTTTTCGAAAATGGTTGGAAGCAGTTGGTCACACACGGAATGAGCGGACATCATTCCCGCCAGGTGCGCTCACAACCTTTTAGTAAGATCGGAAAGCTGGATCAACCTGCGCACCTTGAATCATAGTGATATCTTGAAGGGCAGGTGAGTTGGTATAGGGACGCGCGACATTTGATGTGGGGCTAGGAGCTCCCACGTTACGTGATGATTAAGTGATTTTTAAGTACTTGTTTTGTGTGCGTTATCTGCCTTTAGGCTAGCTAGTTGGAAAAATGTGCTTTCAAATTGAATTCTTCGATAGAATTTTACAAGTGTGTGTGCCTGTTTGCTTGTTTTTACTGGATCGTGAAAAACTGGGCCTTTTTAGCTTCTAAAAAGGCCCAGTCTAGGTTCCAAGTGTCGCAACTCAAAATTGCATGACAACCGCCCCATGGCTCTTGGCGAGGAGGCGGGATATAAATATCCGACGCACCGATCCCAGTTACCACCCCAATTGCTTTTGGGCTCTGGTGGTGTGGAAACACTGGGAATCTAAGGTATGTCTCCATGCTTTCCGTAGCATGTCTTTTGCAGTCATTGCTACTACAGTTAGTAGCAGTGCAACTTGTAGCGCGATTTGCACTTGCATAAATTGCGAGTATCGTGATATAGGTGCTTGTAGTTTTTAAGGTCCGACGATGCGAACTTTGTTTTAGATAGACAGTTCGCTCAAATGAGGCTGGGAGTGCGTTAGCCTTCGGCACGCCCTGGGGTGAAACCCAACCCAGCCAATTTAAGGTACGCTCTTGTCCTTGTTTGAGCTTTTTATTGCATCGCACTTGGTTTAGTCTTTCTTTTAATTAAGAGAGTCGGGTGTGTGTCGGGATAGTGACGGCAGGGAGCTTTTCACTTGTTCAACGACTCGATGAGGGATGGCCTTGCATAGTCAACACAGGTATATGCCTCGTATACCTGATATATTACTTAAATGATATATCGTGCCAGGTAACCATTGCGATTGAACTGCTGTGCCTAGGACAGCAACATCGCTCCTTGCCTTCACTGTAGGTAGAACCTAGAGTTCCTCAGTCTAAATATGCGATTTAGTGGGGAGGACACTGTTATTGTGCAATCCTTTGTGCCTTGAACCAGCTCGCAGCTCGCGGTGGAACCATTGCGATTGAACTGCTGGGTAATAGTTAGGTAATCCTTCCCCACTTAGAGTGGTGGTTTATTTTTTATTTTCTTTATTTTCTTTTTATCAAACTGTTTTGTTTTAATGTATAGACTTATTTTAGCTATTGACTTTTAGTATTCTATAACGAATATCAACTGTAAGCTCGGTTTTCACATAAGCTGTTTGCATATCTTATTTGGTCGGTGCAAATCCTGCAACCCTATGAGAAATATTTTATTTAGCATAGGTATCAAAATATTACACCTCCTTTGTGGCGTTGCAAAAACGAACTCCCTTGGCCACACATTGGTGATTGCGCCATTGAAGGAACCATTGTGGTCACGCTTTCTACTCTTGTAGAAGAAGGCGCCTGCACCCTTGGTCTGCGGGTTTGTTTGGAGCGCCCTTAATCCGCGAGCAACAAGGTATTGGCCTTGTTGTGATGTATGGCATCTTGGGTTTGAGTAGGTCTGACACTCTTGTGTCTGTGACCACTTGTCTCCCGTTGCGCCACAAAGAGGTGTAATATTTTGATGCAAAAATAATTTTCCACATATGTGCTCCCGTGTTTTAGATCTTTTAGGATATGTGTGATTACTATAAAAGTATGGTATGGTACTGCGCACTTTCTGGTCTTACATAAGATCAAGATAAGCATGTTATTTTTCACTATGTTCTTTGAGGTTTTGGAACCAAGCCATTCTCACACAGCATGGGGTGTTGGGTATGGTAAGGCAGAAACTTCAAAGGAGCGGGACTGTGAAGAACGAACGTGCATTAAGGTAATTGTATTCGCTCTCATAACCTCACAACCCACACTCCGGACCACTCACTAAAAATTCATTACTCACTCTATTACGCATTCACTCAACTCAACTCAGCTCACCTTATCTTAGCTCAGCACTTAGCGCCAAACTCAACGCCAAAGTTGAGCTTAGCTTTTGAGCTCATATCAGCTAAGCGTGTCAGTTTCGCTCACGTCAGCGTGTCAGCTAAGCTCAACTCAACTCAACTCAACTCAACTCACCTCAACTCTATGAGTGAAAACAACTCAGCTCAGCTTATCTTAGCTCAACACTTAGCGCCAAACTCAACGCCTGAGTTGAGCTTAGCTTTTGAGCTCATATCAGCTAAGCGTGTCAGTTTCGCTCACGTCAGCGTGTCAGCTAAGCTCAACTCAGCTCAACTCAACTCAACTCACCTCAACTCTATGAGTGAAAACAACTCAGCTCAGCTTATCTTAGCTCAGCACTTAGCGCCAAACTCAACGCCTGAGTTGAGCTTAGCTTTTGAGCTCATATCAGCTAAGCGTGTCAGTTTCGCTCACGTCAGCGTGTCAGCTAAGCTCAACTCAGCTCAACTCAACTCAACTCACCTCAACTCTATGAGTGAAAACAACTCAGCTCAGCTTATCTTAGCTCAGCACTTAGCGCCAAACTCAACGCCTGAGTTGAGCTTAGCTTTTGAGCTTAGCTTAGCTTAGCTTTTGAAAAAAAAACACACATATCCTATCACAGGCATAACAGTGGTATAGAGATACACATATATCCTACCACAGGCATAGCACACGCACAGAGAGGTACACGCGTATCCTAGCATAGGAATAACACGACAGGCACACACATATACACACATATTCCAGTCTATGTTGTATTATCCCGTACCTGTAACTGTGTGTCAGCTCAACTCGGTTTGTCAGCTCCGCTTAGTTTAGCTTGTTAGCTTATATCAGCTCAGCGTGTCAGCTTTGCTCCTGTCCGCGTGTCAACTAAGCTCAACTTAGCTCAACTTAGCTCAACTTAGCTCAACTCGACTAAGCTCTGCTCAACTCGACTCAGCTTTGCCCAACTTTGCTGTTTGCTTTGCTTTGCTTCTCAGTTGAGCTCAGCATGTCAGCGTATGTGTGTTGAGCTTTACCACGATTCGTTCCTCAGGATGGCCACTCAAAACATGGACGTGCGCTACTCGGAGACCAACAAGCAAGCATCACCTTCCCAAAAAGAAAAAATGCGGATAATAAGACAAAAAAAAAATCAGCACGAGCAATAGAAGAAAAGGGAAAGAAAACTCTAGAAGCCAGATGGCCAGTGGCCCAAGCTTGAAAGACTAGGCCGTCGAGTATGAAATAAATGAGAACTCATGCACGAAGTCACAAGCTGTGGTAAGTACTTATTTACCCTTTGTTGTTTTTTGCGCATAAGTTCTTTTCAACTGCTACTCACTGTGGCACTATCGCATGTGCAGACAGAGGTGCCAAACACCTTCAGCAAGGAGTATTCAAGAATGTTTACCCAAGTTAAAAGATGGAATACGACACAATCGCGTGTGAAGCTTGCGCAACCAACCAAGTGGCTTGCAACTTAGACAAAAATACCCCAACACCAAAACGCTATAGGAGTGGGAAGTATAGATGAGAAAGAAGAAGAGTATAATAGCCAGTGATACCATCTTAGTGGAGACCGTATGAACATATGCAAATGAAGTAGCTTGTGTACTCAAAGGTGTATCTATTTATGTGGATTTGTTGATTTTTTTCTTTTTGAATTTGCCTCCTGCTTTCTAGCCTTGTGAAAGTCTACCTTTTTTTTAATGTGCGGTTCATGGTACTTGCCTTGAATGCTTGAATCGACCCTTGGACTTATCATGAGTGTCCCCCCATCGATTCAGGATCGTTCCAGTACTTGGAGCGTTCCAGGATCGTTCCCGTACCTGGAGCGTTCCAGGATCGTTCCCGTACCTGGAGCGTTCCAGGATCGTTCCCGTACCCGGGGCGTTCCAGGATCGATCCCGTAAGAAACTTCCCTCCCGGGATCGATCCCGTTCCGGATCACGAAAAGAACGATCCCGGATCGCCTCGCCATTTTCCAGATGCCTACCTATCATGTATCTATGCTCAAGTCCTGATCAGACATGTCCATTGCTGAAACGATGTGGGCATGGCCCTACTAACACATTTCTGATTCTTTTGCAACAGGCAACGCAATGTCACCATCCATTCCTTCATGCCCCATTCAGGCGAAGAGAAGAAAACGGTGTGCACGCCGCAAGAGTTTTTCGACATGGTGGCAAATGCGAAGGGCCACCGTTCGAGAATATGGGAGTGCATCGCCGATACACTCTACCTAGAGGACCATCCGGCGAACATCGAGTATGCCGGCCACCGTTGGGCATTGGAACCTCCCGTCCACCGAAATCTTGCCATGATCAAAGACGCGATTTTGAAAGTGGTGAGGGACGACGACATTTGTATGGCTCCGCCGGACGAGTTGAATTTGACCAAGTCCGAGCAACCCACTTTGGATGACCACGACTCCATCAAGAGCAAGGATGTCACGAGTTCCGACGACGCCAGCCCCGATGCCGATGCCCCCCCCTCCCCACACCCGATGATGCTCTTGGCCTCCGATGCCGACTCTCCGATCTCCGAGGCCGTGGCCCAAGACGATTCCCGTGCCGATGCCACCACCTCCGCACACCCGATGGTGCTCTTGGCCTCCGATGCCGACTCTCCGATCTCCGAGGCCGTGGCCCAAGACGATTCCCGTGCCCATGACGCAGACACCGAACCCATCGTCCGCGAGGTAGCCGACGAGGCCATAATGTGTACTCCGCTAAACCCGGCGTTCCCACACCCTATAGCGAGGTATGGTTTCAAACCCGGTGTAAACATGGCGCTGTTTGTATAGGTTCTTTGGAATACACAAGGTAAGCATGGCCATGTTTGTACGCGGTTTCGTGCAGACGCCGCCGCGGAGGTGTGGAGAACGGTCCACGCGCAAGGAACGCGGTAAAGAAGCCATGTGGTTGCAGTCGTTGCGTGGAGAACAACATCACCAAGGAAGTGTCAACGAGAACCATCTACACACACAAGAGGCTTTACGGTTGCCATGTACCTCCACAACCGGATCCGGATGCCGTGCTTCCTCTTAGGCCGCCTACCCCACATGATTCTACCGAACCTACTTTGGAGACGGATGAAGAGATGGATGAATTCGGAGAGAAGGATTGGGGAGGGGGGTCTATAGGAGATGCCGATGGTCGCGCAGGTGAGAACCTACTATTGAACATGGCCATACCTGCCTTGTATAGCTTCAGGTAATTGGTGAACATGGCCATGTGTGCCTAATACCTGCCCAAGGTGCTCGTTGCAGTCGCCTCCCCAACTCGGCAAGAACGTGACGACACCGCCTGTTTTCACGTGAGCGTGACCTCCACACGCACGAACGGGGAGCTCCTCAAAATCGAGTATGAGTGGGAGAAGATGATGTATTTCCTCAACCACATCGAAGGCATTGACTTCGACGAGTACGAAGGGTGGATGAAACCCGGCAATTTCGACGATATGTATCCGGAGGATGACGTGCACATCTCTCTTCATTGCGGCAACCAGTCATGGGATGTGGCATTTCCTATCGTGGAGTGCCTTGTGGGAGTGCGATCGCACCCAATGTTCATCCCCCATCGAGATGATGGCATGAGTGGTACCGCACACGAGGCGAATGACGAGGAGATGGATGTAATCAACGAGATACTAAAGAGCTTGGAGGAGATGGTAAAGGTGCGACCTGAAAATAACACAACAACCGTGGTGTCGCTTGCTGCTGCTGCACTTTGAGTTAATGTGGTTTCATCAGGTGAGGTTTAAGGTGAGGATATGCACTGGCTAATAAGGTACTGGGCAGACATGGTCATGTCTTGCCATTTCAAAATGTAAACAAGGCGAACATTGCCATGTTTGCACAGTTACGTGGCAATGTCCGTCCCATTTCTAAAGGTGGTGTCAGTTTCGCAGGATGCTTCTGGTAAGGAAAACCATGCCTTCATGCTCATGCTCGATCTCTTGGAATGGAACTTGGAGCATGGCCTTAGTCAAGGATCCTTTAACGACTTGTTGGAGATACTTCGTCTAAATTTGCCGAAGATGTTCCCGGAGGGCACTCTACCGAAGAACTACCAAGAGGCCATAGGACATCTATCCATGTATGGCTTGCCTTCTAAGTCGGTGGACATCTGTGTAAATGGATGTTGCAGATTCGACGGAGAGCACGCAATGTGCCGGACATGCTCGACGTGTGGCGCCGATAGATGGGCCCCGGAGATGCTCGAGAAGCCGTTGGCGAGCCGGAGAGGAAAGTCCACGTTTTATTATTGGAACCTCCCGGATCTTCTCAAAAGGAATTTTGCGCACCCGGAGCTTTGCGTGGACATGCAAGCGCACGCCCGCCATATTCCATGCGACTTGACCAAGGAGGCGATGGGAACTATGTGGGGTAAGTGAAAATTTCCAGTTCCCGATTGTGAAAGGAATGCCCTTTGAAAGCCTACTGAACATGGCCATATTTGGGCCCTATTCCTCTGGAAACCTACTGAGCATGGCTGTGTTCGGGCCCTGTCCTTCTAGAAACCTACTGAACATGGCCATACTTACCTGTTTATCGCAGACAGTCCAGCATGGAGGCAACGGCGGGAAAGGTACCCCAAGTTCTTCAGCGATCCCCGCAACGTGGTGATCTTAGGATGTGCGGATGGCGCCACGGTGTGGAAGGACCTGCGCGGAGTTTTCCCGGTGACGTTTCAATACCTCAATATGCACCCCACCATCCGCGGCAAGTTCGTGAACATGGAGGTGTTTGGGATATGTAGCGGCTCGAAGCCAAAAAGCACGCAACCTATCTACGAGCTATTTGTGGACCAGCTGCTGGAGTTATGGGATGGCGTGCCGTGCTACGACATCGTGAAAAAAGAAACCTTCAACTTGAGGTGCATGTTGTTTAAGATGTTGTTTGACATCAAAGGTTTGATGGATGGCGCTTGTCGCAAGGATGTGGGGGCGTACATGGCTTGCATTGCATGCAACCTGCAAGGTTGGCGATCTAGCATCTTCAAGGGGATGCGGTATACCTTCCGCACGGAAGCCGAGCCTGGTAAACAACCTTCTCTGGTATTCCCTTGATGTACTGCACGCAAGCGACAGATATTGGTTAAGTATGGCCATGCTGTGCTAGTTTTTTCATAGACATGGCCATACCCACGTGTAGACATGACCGGATATGGCCATGTTCGGACGGCTTCGATGATGGGTAGGGCAATGTTCACCCTGTTGCATCGCAGGTCCCGCAGAGTTTCAAAAGAGAACGGATGCCGAGATACGGCACCACGCGGCGCAGCACCAAACGCTTAAGGAAAGCGGACACTTCACGATGAATGAAGGATCTCGAGACGATGATAAAAGCTACCGGTATAAAATTTCCTTCGGAATTCTCACGCTTGCCGTATTGGGATGAGGCCAAGGACTACCTCATCGACTTGATGCACTTGATCAAGAATCTTGGAGAGCACGTCCTTGACGCCGTGATGGGAACTGACTTTGACAAGAAAACGCGAACGTGGGCGAAATCTCAAGGCATTAAACCCACATGGTGGGCAACTGGTATTTTCCCCTTTCCATAGGCCTGACCCGACGTGAACCCATCCAGCGAAACCTATGTAAACATGGCTGTGTCCAGCCGTTTTGGCTTATGAACATGCTTGAACATGACCATATGTAGGCAGTTCTGTCCGGTTTGTTCAAAAGTTTAGCATCCATACATGAATTATGGTCGGGTCCGACACTTGAGCAGATGCGAATGGCAACTACACCAAAAGGACATCCCCTTGGCAGATTGTCGACGTGCGCACCGCTACGGGAAGGTGCTTGAAGAGAGCCGAGGAATTCGCGAGAGAGGAAGTTGGCTTTCCACGGGAATGGGGAGCGGGTCAATGGAAATTGTTGAAACTGTCTTCAGACGGAAACGCAAAGAAGCTAAAAGCCCACGAATATTTGGTGATGTTCAGAAATGGACTTTTCGCGATCCTCGCGGCATGGCCAAGGGACGATGACTCACCCAATGCACTCGCACGTTTGGTGGGGCAACTTTCAACGATAGTCCGGGAAATCACGGCCCACGAGATCGATCTGAAGGTGCGGTTCTCTGGTACCTTGCTCTCATGTTCCCTGTCGCGTCACCAAGAATTTACATTTTGTGTGAAGGCTGAATGCACATGGCGATGCCCACCTAGTTTACAGAGTGAACATGGCCATACTTGACCATTATCCCTTAGGAACATGGTTAGACATGGCCATACCCGTTCATGACCTTCTAGGAACATGGTGGGACATGGCCCTACCTACCTATTGTTGATGGTGAACATGGGGATTCAGGAGCTGCCGACACTTGACAAGTACATTAGAGAGTGGCTCGTCACCATGGAGAGCTCGCGACATGGGACGAGCCCTCACTGGTGGGTCCTCAACACACATCTATTGTGTCACGTGGTAGACCAACTTCGAGACCTCGGGCCGGTTCGCGAGTATTGGATGTTCGTATTCGAGTCCTTAAATGGCAAAATCGGGAGGTGGGTGAAGAACAATGCCTTCCCGGTGCAGAGCATCATGAACGGAATGGGGCGGCAGAAGACCATTCAGTATGTACGAGGGTTACTTATGGCACTTCGCAACGAAGTTCCACGGCCACTTGTCGTCCCCGCTCTTGTACGGGACCGCGTTGTTGTGGCCGATAAAGGGAAGAAGCACACATTGACCGAAGGCGAGCGAGCGTGCATCGATGTTTGGATGCGCACCAATGTGGGGCATTACCGACGGTTGCAAGACCTGCTTGATGCATATCATGAGGACTTACGAACAAGGTAAGGCCTCATCTAATCAATGCCCGAATGAAACACTAAGTAAACATGGCCATGTTCGTGCATGATTTCCATCCACGTTTCCACAAACTAATCACTCAGGTGATTCGCAGGGTCAAGAGAGGCGGTCGTGGCTTGAAGAAAGGACTGCAAAGGAGGATGACATGCCGTCTAGCCGCCGACGAAGATCCGACTCCTTGGCTCGGACGACCATTCACTCCCGACGAAATCGAGTTGTTGCGTGGTTGCCCCACAAAGTGCCGCAGGTTTAACAAGGTACAAGTGGGTAACATGCGATTCCGCATCGCTGCTGTGGACAAGAAGTTCAAAACTGTCCAGTGTTATTTCCGCTCTTTTTTCATCGAACGCGTGCGTGGAACAAGTGAAGAGGAAGAGACTGATAGGTGCGTGCCTTTCTGCTTATGATTAATGAGTAAACATGGCCATGTTCTAGCCCTACCTAGTAATGTATTGTGATAACAGGGCCATGTTCACCTAGTTTCTTTAGATACCCTGGGTAAACATGGCCATGTTCAGACGATTCCAGTAGTTTTTGCAAACTAATTCCTCAATTATACATGCGTGCCAGGCTCGCCCGTCTTGAAGACGTCTATGCCATCAAGCTTGGTGGGGTCGAGTACATATTTGTCAAGGCGGCTTGGCTGCAGAAGCCGACAAAAGCGAAGATCGCTATGTATAACCGGATGAACTCCATAGTTGGCCCGGACAGCGTCACTGGCTGTTTCTTTTGCGATGACCCCGAGAACCCTGACACCGTCTTCGATACCACAGAGCCATTCATGCTCGCAGATCAGATCGCGTCGCAAGTAGTAATTGTGAAGCATCCTTGCATGCAAACTGCGGTGGTTCTTGACCCTCGAGCAGATTTCTTCGAGCAGAATGTCCAGGATGAAAATCCTAGCGAGGACGAGCTTGCTTAGTACTTAGGCCTGCAGTACGACATGGCATTTGTGTAGTGTAAATAGATAGCATCAGTTTGTGTATATACATAAAAAAGGGTAAGTATGGCCCTACCTAGCATGTATCTATATACAAGTACAGTGTAGGTATGGCCATGTCTATACATAAACAAGGGTAGGTAGGGCCCTACCTATCATGTATCTATACTCGAGTACTAGTCCGGTAAGGCCATGTTTATACATAAACAAGGGTGGGTAGGGCCCTACCTATCATGTATCTATACTCAAGTACAAGGTAAATATGGTCATGTCTATACATAAACAAGGGTAAGTAGGGCCTTAATTTAGTAAGGACTATTTTACTCATTTAGTAAGGACTAAATAAGCGTAATAGCCCCAAAAAAACAGATTCTAAAAATATTTTTTTCCAATGTTTTCAAGTACAGCCCAGGTACAGCCCAGGTACAGGGTAGGTATTGCCCCCTACTTACCCCTTACCTACCCAATGCCCATACTGACCTAACTTTGAGGTGCTGTAACAGGAAGTGTAAAATGTTTTTTCAGTTAAATCTTTGGAGACTGTCCATAGTAAGGACTAAATAAGCGTAATAGCCCAAAAAAAACAGATTCCAAAAATATTTTTTTCCAATGTTTTCAAGTACAGCCCAGGTACAGCCCAGGTACAGCCCAGGTACAGGGTAGGTATTGCCCCCTACTTACCCCTTACCTACCCAATGCCCATACTGACCTAACTTTGAGGTGCTGTAACAGGAAGTGTAAAATGTTTTTTCCGTTAAATCTTTGGAGACTGTCCATAGTAAGGACTAAATAAGCGTAATAGCCCAAAAAAACAGATTCCAAAAATATTCTTTTCCAATGTTTTCAAGTACAGCCCAGGTACAGCCCCAAGTACAGGGCAGGTACCGAGTAGCACAACTTTGAGGCCTCAAAAAGTGAGGTTACCAAAGCCATTCCACCCAAAACTTCGCTCCATATGTCTTACATCGACCCAAACCATCGATATCAACAATAAAAAACAAACTATCGGAAACTTCATTTCACCCGATTTTGGCTGGTTTTGCCATTTTACTGCCGACATTGCCCAAGTAGGGCCCTACTTGGCTCGAAACACAAGGTAAACACAAGGTAGACACAAGGTTCTAAATTTGTAGGGTTGGACTGATGATCTGGTAGAACGAATACTGCTGAGGTGTTCTCTGGGTCTGCCTTCCATTCTGCGATATACTTGTTCAAGATCGCCTCCACAGTAATGCACTTGGAGTTGTATGGAGGGTTACACCAAACCCGAAGGCCCCTCCATTTCTCTGAAAGGCAGTCTGTCCAGAATCTATCCGCCTGTCTGTTGCGGCCGCCAAAGTCACAACAGGCGTCCACATCGAAGGGTCCAAATTTCTCGGCGTACTTCGAGGAGTACTCTGCTCGGACACGCCAATTCTGTGAGTCCTCTGGGGGAGCCCGCCGTTTCTGTGGGTGAAGGACCGGGGATGGAGTTGACTGTTGGGGCGCCTGCTGCGGGGTTGGTGAGCTCGTTGGCACCTTCTCAGTGAGCGCCTCCGATGCGTCAGCTCGTGACGTAGGCGTTCGCGTCTTCGGTGACGCCAACTGTGGAGGCGCTGGGGTCGTAGAGGCCTTCCCAGCGCGTGACATACTCCTCGTTATCCTTATCTGGGGTGGGGCTCTATCAGGGGGTTTGTGTGGAGCTTCTACCGGCTTCGCGCTATCAGCTGCAGGCCAGTCAGGCATGTCGAAGTCGAGGTGATCCTCCTTCATTCCCTTATAGAGCTTCGGGTTAACGAGAGCGATGGTCTCCCCCATGTCCATGGCCTGTTCCGCCACGGAGAGGGTCTCCACTGCTGAGAGCCAACAGTCAACAGTCTGGGCCCAGTGGGGATGAGCTGCGGGTGGTGAGCTGGAGAAGTATTCAGACTCCAGCGTTGCCAGGGGGTCTTTCGGTAGATCTGAGGTGGGGTCGATCACCCCCGCCTCCTTCAACCCCTCACGCACGTCCTTGTCTTTGAAGTCGGGTCTTCTGGACAGGGCGTCCGGTACCAGCAGCAGCGCTCCTTTGATGTACTCCATTCTCGGGACTCCCACCTCCACCAGATCCATGTACCAGCGTGCCTGTCTGCGGCTAAGCTCCCTGCCAGGTTCCATCAGCCATTCAAGGGGGCGGTGATCACCCTGGATGCGGAAGTTGGTGAAGATGAGGTAATGCCGCCAGGTAACGGTGGTACAATGGTGTAGAGCACCTAGCTCACGCTCGCCGGTGTGGTAATTCTGCTCGGCGGCTGAGAACTGGCGGCTCTCGTATGCTATCACGCGCAGTCCAAGACCATCTCCATTGTCTTGCATCAGTACTCCCCCAAGAGCGATGCCGCTAGCATCCGTCTGTACCACGAAAGGTGCCGTGCCGTCTGCGGCACCCTTAATGTTGGGCAAGGCGAGCACTGGCGCTGAGGTGAGGGCCTTCTTCAGCTCCTCGAAGGCCCACTGCTGCATGGGACCCCACTCCCAGGGTACGTCCGACTTGGTCAACCGGGTGAGGGGCTGAGCGATCTCGGAGAAGCAGTGGATGAACCTGCGGTAATACCCCGCCAGGCCCAAGAACTGCCTGACGTGGGTAACCGTTTCCAGCTCGGGCCAGTCCCTCACTGCAGCCACCTTGTCGTGTTGGGGTCTGCAGCCATCTGCGGAGATACAGTGGCCAAGGAACCGCAAGGATTTCTTCAACAGTTGGCACTTGGACCTCTTGAGGAAGACGCCCTTCTCCCTGCATGTCAGGAGCAGTTGCTTGACGTGCTCGTAGTGCTCTGCAGCGGTGTTGCTGAAGACGACCACATCATCGATGAAGATCCGGACAAATGGGAGATGGCCCAAGGCCCGCTGCATCCGTCGCTGGTACTGAGACGGTGAATTCTGCAGCCCCTGCGGCATGACCAACCACTCATATGACCCCATCTGGGTGGTGAAGGCGGTCTTCTCGACATCTCCTGGTGCCATCGGTACTTGCCAGAAGCCATCCACCGCGTCGAACGAAGAGAAGAACTTCGCACCCTGCATCTCGTCGAACATCATCTGGATGTCTGGGAGAGGATACTTGTCCTTAACTGTCTGGCGGTTGAGGAGCCGGTAGTCGATCACCAGTCGCAGCTCCTTGGGGTTCCCGGGTTTAGGGACCATCAAACAGGGAGCTGCATAAGGGCTGGAAGAGGGTCGGATGTAGCCCTTGGACATCAGAGTCTCCACGCGTTTACGAAGTTGGCGGAGTTCCTCTGCAGACTTCTTGTAGATGCGCTGGCAGGGAGGCCCCTTCTTGCTCAGCTCAGGGTCCAGGTTAATGTTGGCTTCATCTTGGGGGTCATGTCTGAGTCCATCGATGTTCGGTAGGGCAGTCGTCATCTCCTTTTTGTACTCCTCACCCCAGAAGTCCTGAAACTTGAGGGTCCACTCAGGGCTCACTTCTGCATCTTCAGTATCCGCAGCGGGTTCGGCGTTCTCAGAGTCGATGGCCGTGGCTGCAAAGGCAGAAGCGGTATCGTCGGGGGACTTCTCGGCCACCATGAGCCAGGCGGGCTGTATCTCCGGGTCGTCATTGCCGCGTAGCTTCTGCGTCTCCGCGTACACCAGGTACTTCTTCAGCTGGGCAGGGGTTAGGAACACCTCATCCACCAATCCCGCGCAGGCCGTGCCCTTCGGAGACCTGTCCCCAGATGCTTTCCCAGGAGAACAGCCTGTGATGGTGACGCGATCCCCAATCTTACCACTGCGGGACTTCCTGAGGAAGGAGACGGAGCCATTCCCTTCATAGCCCAGAGTGACAGGAGAGTGACTGCGCAGCCACCTTCCGCCGAGGATAACATCCACCTGTATGCCCAGTGGTAGGATCCGGAGGGCAAGGGCGTTCTCCGTATAGGTGCCCGTGGTGGTGTGCGTGTTAAACTTGGCGTACGCGGTGGCGCCAGTGATCTTCACAGATCCATCCGCCAGGGTGACTCGCATCTCGGAGCCGGCTCGTGTCGTGAGGCCACATCGCTTAGCGCTCTGCTCCGAGATGAAGTTGTCAGAGGCCCCCGAGTCGATCAGCACCTTGACCGTGTGCCCTCTGAGGGTTGCGTAGAATACCAGCAGTAGCGGTCCTTCTTCGTCATGTGCCGCTGCAAGGGTACCCTCGATGTCGGTCTTCCACTGAACTCCCCCATCTGTGCGTATGCTTTTGCACTTGAGGTTGGGGAGGAGGTTGTCCGAGGCCTCGCGGCATTCTTCCAACGTTTGCCTACACGCGGCGTAGAACTCCTCATCCAGCAAATCAACATCTTCAGTCGGATGACTGACGAGGTTGTCTGCACTCGCCGTCAGCAGGGTGCCCGCTGAGGTGCATTCGCTCGAGGTGGGGCTGACATGAGTGGTGTCGCTGGTGGTAGGGCTCACATGGGTGGTGTCACTGGTTGTAGGGCTCACATGAGTAGTGCCACTGGTGGTAGGGCTCACATGGGTAGTGCCGCTTACTGTGGGGCTCACGTGGGTAGTGCCGCTTGTTGTGGGGCTCACATGGGTAGCGACACTATTGATGAGACTGCCATGGGTGAGAGGATCCTCGTCATGCTGAGGGCTGCCAGCAGGGGAGTTGTGGGCGAGTTGGTGGGAGCTCTGGTGGTCAGTTCTCGTCTCAGGGGTCCCAGCTGCTGCCATCTGCTGGGTGAAGCAGAGCGAATTGACCGAGGACTCCTCTTCCATCACCTCAGGGTCTTCAGCGATGGGGTGGCTGTCGAGACAGGGCGGCGCTTCATCCGCTTCATGCGTTCTGACGGTGGTCATCTGCTGGGTGAAGCAAAGCGAACTGGGTGCGGAGGTCTCCTCCGCCTCTGAGCAGTAGGATGAACCTTCGGGGTTTCCTCCCGGAGTGGCCGGCGCGTTATCATGGTGCGAAGATGTAGTCTCTGTTGTGGGCTCGGCCAGCGAGGATGATGGAGGGGATGCTCCCAAGGGGCTGGGACCCAGCTTCCTCATCTTGTACTGGTGTACTGCGTGCAGACTGCACCAGGCGCCAGGTAGACCCACATCTCCCGCTGTCCCAGGTATCGTGCCCACTTCAGTGTCCAGGGTGCAGAGGGATGTCGAAGATCTCGCTGCTGCTCTTCGTGCGCCCTCCTTTTCCCACAGCCTGCTACCTGGGGAAGAGTCTGGGCTCGAAGTGGCGATTGCCTTTTGCTGCTCGGCGGGCGACAGCTCTCTCCACCAAGCCGCGTAGAGGTCGTGGGAGCTGGCGTTAGAGGGTTCGGGGACTTGCTGGCGACCGTCGTGTGAGAGGAGATGCCACAATGCTATGCGCTGATGGCCCTCCTTGCGATCTTGAGGTTCGCGGGCAATGCGTATCCTCTCTGCCAGCTGGTTGGCGCGGTTCACGCGCTCCTTTGGCGATCGACTCCCAGAGTGTACGCGGCTGCGGACGCGCTCCGACATTTTATCCACCAGGTCCTTGGCAGCCTCTGGGGACTTGCGCAGAGCTCTGCGGACCTTCTGCATGGCGACTTCGAGGGGGAGGGAGGACAGATCTCTCTTCCAGTGCCACGCAGTTAGCCTTTTCCGTGGGTCTGCGAGGTTGGACTGATAGATGGGCAGCGGTAGGACAACACGCGGTCGGGGGCGAAGATCGCGGGGCTCTCCGCGGTTGTTGCCCATAATGGGGGGTCTGTGCCGGGGGACTCGCCGTCCCCTCCGACCCTCGATCCTCGCTTGTGTATAAGCAGGGCCGTCATCAAGAGGTAATGACGGCTCATCGAAGGGGGTGCTTCCTGCAAGAGGGTGGCTGGACAAGTCATCCCTCGGCGGCGATGGGGCACCAGCTGAGCGGTAGGTGCGTCGCAAGCGGGTCCCAGAGGTGAAGGCCACACTCTTGGGATGGGGACGTTGGCCCCAAGGGTCTCTGCGTCCTCGGGCGCGTCGGGGTTCCACTGGTTCTGACCGCTTCTCCAGGGCGGAGAGGGTCTGATCATCAAGGCAAGACCTCACTTCCTCGAAGGGCAGGGTCTGGGGCTGGCCGCCGGCCAGTCATTCATCGCTCTCCACCGGGGGAAGGCCGTCACCCTCCACAAGCTCGATGCCCGCGAGGGTCGCCAGGGTCTGGTAGCTCTGCTCGTCCTCACAGGTAGCAAGAGCCAAGACCTCCTCGGAGAACTCCTCTGGGACGCCATCCACCGAGGAGATGTCCTCCTGCTGCTCGATGGCCCAAACGACGGCGGCTACAAACCCAGGGGAGTTCGCCAGTCGAGCGGGTGCATTGGCCCTCCACTCCTTGAGTTTAGCCTCGTCCGTACAGTTACGGACGATGTGCTCCGCAGAGCCGCAGGCGAAGCACCGGCGGACTTTCGGAGCGTCAGGGCGGGAGAGGCCAGGTGGTGGTGGCAAAGGAGTCACTGCCGCGGCGACGGTGGTGGCAGGCCCGTTCTCCAGCATGGCAAGAGCTGGGCGGCTCGAAGAGGGGGTACGCCTGTAGAAGGGGGTGCGAGGTGGTGGGTTAGCGAAGGAAACAGCACGGGGAGGACGGTCTTGAGAGCGCCTCTGAGCCGCCTCCGTGTCAATGTCACTCTCCACCTCCTCAGCAACTTCCCGAATCTTCAACAAGGCGTTGTGGGTGCCTGGGATGTCGTCAGCGACGGCCTTCCTCTCCCACTCTTCTGGTTTGGAGACATCCAAGTGGATGGCTCTCAGGCGCCGCATCACCTTGGGTGCATATTTCAGCCCTCGGCGGTACGTAGAGAGCATCGACAGGTTGGTCATCTCCACGCAATTGGGGACTCTGCCGGCCAGGAAGTTGACGGAGGCCATGCGGGTCTCCAGTCGCGAGAAATACTCCGCCGCGGTCTCGTTCACCGCCTGCTTCAGGGCAATGGCCTCGCCGTGTGCGTTCTCCAGGTAGGCCTGCGTCAGAGAGCACACCGCCAGATCGCTGAAGAACACGTCCAGCTCCCCGTAGCGTTGGTGCCAAGCTTGCTCGGACCCAAAGGTCCCCGCCGCGCGCTCCAAGAACTTTCTCTGCTGGTCTTGAAGAGTGTACTCCTTGAAGCTCCAAAGAAGGCTTGACACACTCGCCTGGTACTCTGATACTGATGGCGTACAACTGGGAGTGGTCAGTGCTTCGATCACGATGGCCTCCTGGAATACCTTCCGCACCATGTGGGAGTAGTGCTCCAACTGCGTCAGGAGGCCCTCCTTGTCGGCCGATTTTGTGTCGGACGCGGAGCGGGGGAACCTGGTGACGCTCTTGACCAGCTTTAGCACCATCTCTTTGGTCTTGTGCTCCAGGCGGACCTCGTCTGGAGATGCTCGCAGGTTAGTGCCCTGCGGCAGACGGACGATGCCTGGAACAAAGGGGGTGGCGCTGGGAGAGAGCACGGGGTTCGCAGCGGCGGCAGAGTGAACGGGGTTCGCGGCAGCGGCAGAGTGAACGGGGTTTGCGGCGGCGGAATGGGGGAAACGGGCAGGAGGTGGTGGTCCCGGGGCATGCGCGGGCGGAGGCGCAGGCGCGGGATTTGTGGGGACTGCGGTCGGAGTGGGCGGTAATGTAGGGGCTGATGGTGGTGCGGGGAGTGGGAGAGGTGTATGGAAGGGCAGGGGTGTGGATGGTTGTGCGGCCACCACGCTCATGCTCCGGTACCAATCGGAGTTGCTGACCTCCGACCACGCGGCGAGCCCGTCCTGATCGAAGTTCTGCATCTCCGACTCCCGCGCAGTAGCAGGGATCCACTCCCATACTGGCTGCCCCATGCTGGTAGACCGCACATTGGCCGCGGCTGGGTCCCCCATTGCCATATCCATGACCTCGCGGTCGACCATGAGGACCCAGGTCTCCACACGAGGGTTGGTAAGGGGTAGGGGTGCATGGTGTAGCCGGCCCCCCATGCGCGCATATGCAGTCAGCGGTGCTCCCAGCAGGTGCATGATCCTGAACAAGATGGCGTCGCCCTGCACCCCAGCTCGGCGGCGTTCGTCCCATGGTAGGGAGACGGTTGCCGTGCCTCGCACCCCAGCTGACTGGTGCACCCACAATGACCCACCATCGTGGGTGACGAAGAGGGCTCTGACCTCTGGGTACTGGGGGTAGGAGGGCTCTGGTGCGGGATCGTCAGGGGGATCCTGAGGTGGATCACTAGGGGGGCCTGGTGGCGAGTCGCTTGAACTGGAGTCTCTGGGCTCTGAGTCGGGATTGCCACCGCCGTGCACCACCGTCTCCATCGACTGCCGCCGGCGGGCCACCATCATGTTATGGGGATTTGGCCGGCCCTGGGTGGGAGCAGGTTCGGCGGGAGCGGTCTCAGCGGCGGTCTGAGGCACTGGAGGGGTTACGCTGGCGACGGCGTCTGCCTCGTGTAGATGGTCCGCCGTCAGGCCCTGTGCGCTGCCCTGAGGGTCGCCTGGTGGGGAGGCTCCTGCCGATGCCGTCGCGCCAGGCAGCGCGAGTCCTCTCGAGAGCACCGCGGAGATGTCCAGGGCCTGTACTGCCGCCAGGACTTCTCTGCGAATGTGTTCACTTCGGCTGCTCGCGTCCGAGTCGGAGCCGGACCTGTGGGCGGCCCTCCGCCTGCGCTCAGCCCGTGCCTGCGTGCTTCGGCTGCCTCTGGTCCCCGTGCTGGTGCGACTGATGTCCGTGCCGGAGTCGGGGTCAGAGTGATCAGGTGCGTGGCTTGGGCCTGGAAGATGTTTGCCATGTGTCGCAGGGCCCGAGGATGCCCTTCGGGAACGCCGACGCCGGCGAGTCTCTGAGGTTGTCGCCACCGCTGGAAGGTGACGCACCAAGAGCTGGGTACCGCCCAAGACGTTCTGCTGAACTCCGCTGTCAAGGGGTACCTGCAGAGGGTCCGGCAGGGCCGCGGCGCCGATGCTGATGAAGTGCTGCAGCGATGAGAGATCTGCGCCTGAGTCATGAAGCGCGGAGGTGGCTGGTGCCAGCTGATGGGGTTGCTGTGGTCGATGCTGCGGCTGTTGTGGCGGCTGCGGCTGCTGTTGCTGCTGCTGCTGCTGCTGCTGCTGTTGCTGCTGTAACTGCTGCTGTTGTAACTGCTGCTGCTGTAACTGCTGCTGCATCGGTTCCAGTGGCTGCTGCTGGAGCCACTGCTGTTGCTGCTGCTGGTACGCGAGCCACTGCTGCTGCTGCTGTAGCTGTTGTTGGAACGGTGTGGGATATGCGCCCACGGGGTGATGGGTTCCCAGTGTGAACGGCACTGGTGATACTCCCCCAGCGAGGGGCGCTGATTGGGGCAATACTCAATTGACGCCGTTCCATACAGCCTGTGCGGGGGTGCCATCCGGCATAGTATAAGGGCGGGGCACCGCTGTGTAGGGCATGGTGGTGCCTGGATGTGGAATGGGGTGAGCGGAGGCGTATGCGGTGGGCGATGGGAAGGTCATGGGAGAGAACAGTGTGTGGTGTAGCTGCTCTGCGCTGACACTCATGCTGGGAAATGCCTCTGATGTCTGCTGTGACATTCTGACTGCTGAGCTGGTTGAGTTCAAGACTGGGTGTGGCAATAGCCACAGGTGAGCAAAAGTAGTGAGTGCTCGCCTTTTTATTTAATCAGCCTCGTCCTCGTCGATGTCACTCGCTGGAGGCGAAGGAGCGGGACTTCCAGGTGGAGATGGGGGAACCCAATCAGCGCCAAGGAGGACCCAAGGAGGGGCGTCGATCACTTGTATTGCCTGGAGATGCCACACGTGGTCGTAATGTACTGGTGGGATAGCCAGCGTGACTTTGCCCAGGCGTTCAGTCGCTGTTCTCCTCTTCGTCGTCAGAGGAGGAGGGGGAAGGAGGGCCGCTCCAAGGACCGCTCTGCCAGAAAGCGCCTGCTGGTGGATAGGTAGGGTCTGGAGGGAATACCCACTTGATAGGTCCTTGCTTCCACCACGCTCTTCTGTATTCTTCTGGCGAAGGGGGTACTGCCATACACCAGCGAACTCAAAATTTGGCCAGGGCTCCGCGACACGATTTTTGAGTGCCTAGGCGCGCGGGCAAGAGTCAAGCAGCAGTGAAAAAGGAGGTGTCAGGTCCAATATGGGGGTCCAGTGAGGTCCCAGACGGTATCTGTACTCCGTAGGTCCCAAGAAAAGCCCCAGTCAGTGCGCTGCTGGAAGATACCAGGAGGTGCTGAAGGGCTGCCAGAAACGTCCCAGAACTGCTGAAAGCGCCTTTTGGTGGAGCTTTCCCCGCTGCTGATGGCCGTGAGGGCGGTATCAGGGGTTTCTAGGCTGTTCTATGGGGTCTAAAGAGGGGTTTTTCGGTGGTGGGGGCTACTGGGAGAGGTTTTGGGGTAGGCTGGAAACTGTCAAAAACGGCTATTTTTGGCTGTTTTGGGCGGTTTTTCGCCTTTTTGGGGCTCTGAAAGGTGAGCTATATCGTTTTCTTGGCTACTGTAGACCGGGGAAACCCTTTAGGGTGCTCCCTGACGGTCGTTTGTGGCCTGGGACGGACTTCGGGTTTAAGATCGGAAAACGAATGCTTGGGTTTCTGAGCCAGTTTGAGCCCCCAGTGTTAAGGGGCAAAAATATGAAGTTTTGGAGATGTTTTCCAGAGGATACGGCCGTTGTATACGAAAAAAAATGTACTTACGGAGGCTAAAATTGCGCACAGATAGCCGGAAGTACAGCTCTCCCCCTGTATCACAACGGAAGTTTCAAAAGGCCCGTGGGCGAGTTGCGCAGAGGCGAAATCGCAGCACGCTGATACCAAATGTGCCAGGGGCACGACGACAGATGCTCGGAGATATGTTTTTGATTGAACGTGCAAAGGTACACAATTCGGATTTTTATAATATACTGGATCAGGGCCAGATTGAGGTACAAACGATAATTCGGTTCCGAGTTCTGAAGGCTAAACACTTCTCAAGTGCTCTACTTATTCACTCGTCACTCAGGTTGCAGGGTCAACCACTCGAGAGCCGATGTCACACTTCGGCTCAACGTTCAGTTCCCGATCCGATCTCATTTCTAATTCCGATTCGTCATTCTCGATTCAGATGTTATGCCGACAGGCTGACACGATGACTGCCCCACAGTACTGTCATACTACTGTACTGTCATACTGTCATACTGTCATAGCGTCATACTGTCATACTGTCATAACCTTAATATCTGATATTCGATTTCATTGTCTTTTCAACCCCGATGCGAATCTGACCATTCTTCGAGGGTCTGACTGAGTTCCACGATGACACCCCCCACAGTACTGTCATACTACTATAGTGTCATACTGTCATACTGTCATAGTGTCTGTCATAGTGTCATACTGTCATACCCCGGACATCTGGTATTCATTCTCATCGTGATTTCAAGCCCAATTTCACTGTCATCGTGCCAATCCCAGATTACCCCCGATGACACACATACGGACGCATAGGCATATCGGCTCACGCTGTGCCTCCGGGCACAATTACAACGCTGGCCGTTGCTAAGATCTCTGTGAATGATTCCGGGTCAAAGGCGAGGACTTTTTTCCAGGACTACTCAATGTTCAAGTGAGATATTTTAAGTCTTCTGTTAGCTTTTTATTTTCCAACTCTTGGTACTCAGTTTTATTTTTCATGCAGGTGGAACATCCTGGCCTTTCAAAAGTCCACCAACAAGAAGGTCAAGTCCTCCGACCTTCTGGCTCAGTACCAGAGCCCGGAGTTTGATAAACGATTCTTCACTCGGCTTTGAAGATTCAGGAGTACCTGCAGGACAAGCCGAAGATTGAGGAAATCATCCGCCTCTGCTGCAACGCTCTTGGTAAAGGGTGTTGCCTTAATTTTGACTCGTTGTACTCTAACAAGGAGTTGGAGAGGCTCACCCCGGCCCAGCAACTTCTTGTTTTCGAGGAGTGCAAAAAGAGCTTACCTTTTGTGGAGAACACCGTGGGAGGCGGTGTGAGGAAGATTACGGACAGCAAGAAACTGAAGGCTGTGGAGGGCTCACCAAAGCCTTCTCGGATCATCACGTCTCCTAGATCCTTTACGGATTGCTGTACTGCATTCTGGATGAGGACCAGTACGGTGGCACACATCCATGCCATGGGTGGAAAGGTCACGGACACGGAGAAGGCTACCCAATAGATCGATAGCTTGCACGCAGGCAAACTGGACAGTGTTCTGTTGGGAGAGGTACGTATAGCTGCTTGAGGTTAGTGTTCACCATTCTTTTGTCGACCATTAAAAATATTCTTTTGATTTCAGGCAGACAACCTTAAGCCACCTTCGGCTGCAAACGCGGGCCCGGGCTTGGTGGGAAGGAGGGCCTTTTCATCAAGAAGGCGGTGAAGAGGTACATTGACCACTGCCGGTGGAAGGAGGTTAGTGTGGAGACGAACACCATTTCGGAAGGCGAGGAGGAGCAGGGCGAGTCTGAGGCTGCCCCGGAGAGTGGATCTGACATGGAGATGGAGCCTGATGACTTCAGTCTCTCAGACGAAGAGGAAGAGGACCGAGAGGCCCGACTGAAAAGGAATGAAGATCGTGAGAAGCTTGAGGAGTTTGAGGCTCGCGCGGAGGCACTCAGCAGGCAGGAGAAAAGGAACCAAGATTTCAAGGATTAACGGTGAGTGATGTTGGTTTGTATATTTAAAGGTAGCCCCAGCACCCACGTTACTTACACGGTTAAGTGTTTGCAGAAACAAGATGGATGAGATCGCAGCTCAACTCGAGGAAAAGGAAGCCCATGACAATGAGGTGGCAGAGAGATTGCAAAGGAAGCTGGAGGAGAAGGCCGCAGAGGTACGGGCGGAGAAAGAGCGGAAGCAGAAGGCAGTAGTGGAGGAGAAGGAAACGGAAGAGGAAGTTGCTCCCGAGCCACTAGACCTCACCAGCGTGACATTGAACAAGGTGTTGCCCATGGGTGGTGCATTGCGTAATGGCACGGAGCCTTCCTTTGATGAGACACGGTCGGAAGAACTCATGAGTTTCATCGCCGAGCGATGGTCGTCTTTGGAGTACGAGAAGGATTACGTCGTGCATGTTGAAGTCCGCGCTTCAAATGAAATAGCGAAAGCGGCCAGAGGACAGGCAAAGAAGAAGAAGACAGACGACCCGAAGGTGATGTTCCGACTGCGCAAACACAAGATGGCGGGAGCGGTGCAAGACCCCGTCGTACTGACGTCCCGTGCTATAATTGGAGCAGGTAAGAACTTCACCCCTTGCGGCTATAGTGGTCGGGGTTTCGGTGAAGTGCGTTCGCTGACTTACGAAGGTTTCCACACACAGGCATTCCATTACTTACGTTGGTTTTAGAAACGTACGAGGAGGTTGGCAAGGACTTGCATGCCACCTTGATGGAGGGAGTTGGGATCGCGGCGGTCATCACGGACGTGCCTTGGGTGACGAGAAGGACACCGGGTACAACACGGCTGTTGATTGGGGTGCGGCCCTGCGTGCAATAAGCACGATCTACGACTTCAAGGCGGCCTTGCCAGAGGAAAGTAAGAAGCATGACTTGGGAAAGGCTGATGGTGAAGCCATTGTGTTTGCAATGGGGGACATCACGACAATCAACAACATCAATCACGAGGCCACGAAGAACCGTCTGAAGGTACGTTGGTCACTTTCCTGGTTGAATGAATACGGACTTAACCCCGGATCACATTTTGACGGCGGGGGTTGTTTGAACAGGTGTACAAGAACATGCCGGGCTTTGTGTTGTTGGATGGAGTACGGCAGACGGAGGTCCGAGGGAACACACCGGTTGCTTCGGGGCACCTGTACACGACATTGGCACGCTCTCTGAACAAGCCAAAGCTAGACTACAGGAAGGCGGTGGTGGCCCGCGCACCAGATCTTCTGGAACTTGCTGGAGTAAAAACTCTAACCAATTTCTTTTGTGGAAATGTTCTGGGCCCTTTGTCGGTGACCGAGTACCAAGCCTTGGAGAAGACCATTGAGGAGAACGTCAAGTCCCATGGAGCCGCGGAGAACTGGTCAAGCAAAGAAGACTTCTGATGCGGTGAAATCCATTTGTGACGACGCCATGGAGGAGTTCCAGGAATACGCCCTTCCCTTCCACACCAGGCTTTGCATTCTACCGGCACATTCAAGCACAACTGTCACATTGCTGGATGTGCCGCGTTGAAAGGACTCTGCCAGGAGCTTGGGAAGACCCTGGTGGTGGGACAGAAGAGTGTGGAATTGGGGGAGTTCTTGGTGGAAAGGTACACTTCTTCTGGTGGGCAGGTGGTGATGGACCCATTCATGGGGTCCGGCAGCGCGGGGGTAGCGGCCCTACGCAAGGGACGCTGCTTCCTTGGATACGAGCAGAAACAGACGAACTTTTTGTCAGCCGTTTTCCACCTGAGCAGCGCCCTGCAAAAGATGGTGGAGGGTGATGAGGAGTATGTCCTCCGCAAGTACGAGGCGCCTTAGGACCTTCTTGCTATTTTGGGCACGTGTAAGCGGGAAGGTCCCAAAGGACGAAGAGCTGTAAGACTCAGTTTTTGCCGCAGCACGACTTAGCCAACAGCCGATGTAGAATAGAAGCCTAACGGGAAAGTCTTACGCGAGTCGAGAAGGGGCAGCTCCGCTGCGTTAGTATTGAGGTGTGAGAATAGCCTGAGGAAAGTTTTGCGCGAGTCGAGAAGGGGCAGCTCCGCTGCGTTAGTATTGAGGTGCAAAAATTGCCAAACTTGGTTTGTATTTTGTATTTATGCTTTAAGCTGGCCCATTACACGAATAGCCCTGACCAAGAGTCTTGGTGCAGGCCTCGGTTTGCCTTAAACAAGTAGTACCTTTCACATTGGAAAGTCATAACGTACTCAAACTGAATAAAATATCAAGGGAGTCACATAAAATACTTTTTTCAAGAAACGTATACAATAAAATTATGCAAATTTTAAGGCCGTTTTAACTGCTTGTATTCATGGGTCCTTCACAGTGGTGGCATTATTAAACCACGTATAATTTTGACAATCTCGGGTCCTCGTAACCTCGTAACCTCGTCAGTCTTGAAAGTTGGTTTCGTGGATGTTTCGTCATCCCCTTCGTCTCCCTCAGATTCGACCTCGATTCCACGTTGCGATTTTTGTGGCGACTTGCTCGTGTTGTCACTTGGAGCTTGCGTTGAAGGGACACTTTTTGAAAGAAAGTTCGAGAGCATCTCTTGGGCCTCGGGCGATATTTCCTCCCCATTGACAACCTGGGACTGAAGCTGCGCAAAGAAATCGCTAACGGATAAAGACTCCGCCATAACACAACAGCGGCTGTCGAAATATCTTGCCTTTTTTACAGTGGACTTTACAGTAACTGCGACTGTTTTCAACTGGGAGTTCAACTGGGAGCAACTGGGACAACACTGTTCGCGTGTCGCGTGGATTTGGACTTCAAAAAATTCGACATCTCGGGTCGCTCGGGGAAATCCCTAATCGATTTCACATTTCACATCTGCCCGACGCTGGCTGACGAAATCATAAACACGTTTTGCCAAAAATCATAAAGACGCCCCCCCGTCATTACGATTTTGGACAAAACTGCGTTATGATTCCCAAAACGCTTTTATGATGTCTCACGTGATGGGACACGTCGACATACAGTCTGTCGCAGACGTGGACACAATATGCTGTTTCGTAAATGCATTCATGAATAATTCGTAAATGCATTTATGATTTCTTTGGGTCAAAAATCATAAATGCATTTACGAATTCATACATGCATTTATGAATGCCCCGAGCGGATACACGATCAAAAAAATCAGTAGACTCGTCCGATGGTAGTATCTGCTCATCTGGACCGCGTAATTGTTGTGATGACACTGTTTCGTAAATGCATTTAGCGTTTCGTCCACTAAACCTTGAACTTCTCATAAGGGGCAACGAAGAGCGGGCGTGGTGTTGCCGAGACTGCCCGAACCTGTCGGTCGCGCATCCGCGCATGTCACCTCGGTTCCATAGAAGGTGTGGCAGCGCGCGAGGTGGTTCGTCTGCTCCCATAAGGCATGGTTGTACCGAGTTCAATAACGTTATATGCTCTTTGGGTAGGGATTCTTCAAGGGCTCAAGCAACTCAAGTAGTCAAGTAGACTAGTGACACTATAGTGGTGTCACCTGCAACCCGACCGACCCAGTGACCAGTTCTCCTTTCGCCCACCTCATGGACCCTTCATTGATGAAGTGGGGCGCCCGAAGATCGAGCGAGAAGGTGACCCCCGAATTTTCCCAAAACTGCCGTATTTTTAATTCTGAAAATTCGGAATTAATTTCAGCCAATATTCGTCGAAACTGGCAAAATGCTGTGGGGATCCATATAGGGGCCATTCAGGGGGGCAATCGATGCCTATCGACTGCCCACTATGTAACCCCAAAATTTCGATTTCAAATGTCACTTGGGAGCGACTTCCTGATTTTGAAAAAAATCGTCATTCGACCCCCTCAGTACAACCCCTTAAAAATGGGCATTGTTGCATGCCGCATGGTCAACGCGTCAGGAGTGGTACTGCATGACCCGACCCCCCTTGTAAAATTTGACCTTGTACTCGTCATTTGTATACTCCCTGCATATTCTGAATTGGTGGCCGTCGCATATAAGCAATATCCATGTGTGTAGGGGGTGCATTTTCGGAAAGCGTGTTCGAAATCGTCAAAAAGTGCCCCATAATTCATGAGCATGACTATACTTTTAACTTTTATAGCGACGTTGTTATGCGTTGCATTCTAAAGGTTTATCACATTTCATTAGATTACCGATTACCTAACGTTCGGTTCCAAATGCAATTTTACCCGTCTCGTGTCATATCATTAATCATACTAGGCTTGGTCGATCTCAATTTTGAGATCTGTGAGATATATTGTTATACCAATATATCGGGTGTCACTGTTAAGTTCATACAAATGTGAGATAGATTAAAAAAGGTAAACGAATATAGTTGTCTGTGACCTAGGTATCTGACACCTAGTACCGGTGCCATGAACTTCTATTGCGTTTCAAGGATACAAGGTGTTCGACCGCATGCTCATGAACTTCTATTGCATTCCAAGGATACAAACTCACCGTAGGAAGCATAAGAGGGTTGACATATTTAACAAGTAGGACAACTTCTCCCACGCAAGCCATTATCCCAAAGGTGGTTGGAGTGTGTACTCCTAGCGCTGTTGGGGAATATGACATTGGTAAATATAAACTGGCCATTCCGAGTCCCATGACATTGGAAGTTCCACACACTTGCTCAACGGGCACCATGTGGGCTCCAAACCGAATTCCTGCAAAAGCCACTCAGACATCGATTTCCATTTCCCCACCAGCACGAAATAGAATAGCCATTTGCGCTGTCATCGTGAAGATGGTGAATGCACCATGCCATAGCATTGATGCTACAATCGGCAGTGAAACCTTTAGAGAGTAGGCTTGGACTGAACTGAGCTGAACCGAACTGAACTGAACTGGTCAATGGCATTGCCCCACGACGACCTTTGCATTCGGTGAATATAGGATAGTTTTGTGGGACATCTTCAAACAATGAGGTAAAAGCTCAATGCGAACGCACCTCCTTCAGCGGCTCTGTCGATACCACAAATCTTAAGGCTTCGACCAGATGAAGCTTTTGTAAAACCTGCGAAAAAAATCCACGTGACTGCTGTTGTGCATCACCTGGCAAACGTATTAAGCTAAGCGTTGTTGTGCATCAACTTCTAGAAGCAATAACCTGACTGCTGTCGTGCTTCATCCAACAGAATCATCCAGCCAACTGTGATCGAACATGCCTATGAATCAGCCGACTGTGATCGAACATGCCTATGATTCAGTTGATTGTGATCGAACATGCCTATGATTCAGCTGATTGTGATCGAAAATGCCTATGATTCC
>LGRX02002902.1:0-11943 GCA_001247695.2 Cymbomonas tetramitiformis | reverse complement strand
GCTAATTCTCTGGCTCGGGCTGACCAGCGGCAGGGAGTGTCTCTTCTGACTATCCAGGCTCGTGTGCGGGAGCAGTTCCGCCACGGCCTGAAAGTCTCTGGCACCCCTATTTCGGCTCTGTCATTCGGCGATGGCGCGTCTGACCTGGCTGCGGCGTTGTCCAGTCTGCAGAAGCAGCTGGAGCGCATGCAGCGGGACATTCGTGACCTGAAGCGGCAGAAGCGGGAAGGTGCCCCGCCTGCGGGCAAGCACCTTACCCGCTCTGCTGCTAAGCATCATCGTGCTGGTGTTAAGCCACTTGGCACCGCTCCTCCTGTCTCGTTTGACAAGAAGAGCGGTGCCTTTGTGCCTCACTGCAGAAATGCGGAGTGTGCACAAAGTGGTTTGAAGCACTGGCATGCTGAATGCCCCAACGGCGGTCCTCAGTCTGCCCACTACTGTGGTGCAGTTGAGAACAATACTATGAGACTGACTGCTTGGCTGTTCGTTTCCAGCGTTTCTATGACGCTGGGGATGAACACGCCTTCGAGTCGCTCTGCACGATGGAGGGTCGCCCGGAGGTGGTCGAGCTGTCGGCACATTCTTTTGTGACGGCTGAGCCCACATCTCTGCGGCACTTTCAGGATGCGGCGGCTTCCGCTCAGGATGCGGCGGCTGACGATGACGGCATGGCTCAGTTTGGTCTGGCCACATTCCACTCGGGTGCACGGGGCTCGGTTCCGCCACCGCCTGCGGTTCGGCATCCCTCTGCACTCGTGGCTGGTGGTGTGCCTGCGGCTCATGACCCGCCAGTGGTTGTCCCTGGCTCTCTCGGCTTGCCTGGCTCTGTCCCGTCACTCCAGCTCGGCGACTCTGCACCGGCTCCGCTGTTTGCTGGCATGAGGATTGAGGCTTCTGACATTGGCTCTGAAGGCTCTGACAATGACCAAGGCTCTGACAATGACTCTGACGGCGGGCAGCGAGTGGCTTTTGGCTCCTTCGGCACTCTTGAGCATGACTCTGACGGGGGAGCATCGCCAGCGGCCGGTGGCAGTCTGACTCCGATGTACCGTCCCCGGACTCCGCCGGGCTTTCTCCGGTGTGCATTGATGGCTTCCGTGCTTTGTTGCTCCTTGCTGGCCAGTGCTACGGCGTCTCTGGTTGCCGTGGGCGGTGGTGACAGGGGCCTGGTTGAGCCCGGAGCCACCGTCCGTCGGTCTACTGGAGATCTCTTTGCTTCGGATCCACCACTTGGTGCTGCAGGCATCCGTGATTGGCCGCCAGATGATGGAGTTCTTCTGTGTTCCACTTCAATGCTCAAGCCGCCGTGGGATTCTGCTTATCTCGGTTCTTCGGTTGCTTTACATTCTGCTGTGGATCCACCTTGCCCGCTTGGGTCTGGTGGTGCTCAATTTAAAACGGACAGCTTGCAATTCACTTCGGGATTCTTCTGTGCTTGCATCCCGACCGCTGAACTCAGCCCTGCTGACCAGCCTCAAAGTGGCTGAGTTTACTTCGATTGTCCTGGCAGCTTGATTAGCTTTAGCCCAGTAGTGGGATGACCGGGTCAAGACCCCGGCACCCAGCTAGAAGTGATCGGTTTCCACCGAAGTGAATGTTGGGTGTTTGTTTATTATCTCGTGGCTGTATTATGCTGTACCTGCTTTGCTAGGTAGTCACACCCACAGGTGGTGTGCTGGACTTCGGGTTTAGGCTTAGTTATTATGGGCTCTGACTAGCCCCTAGCCTGACCCTGCTTCCGTATCGTGTCCGTGACATCCTAGCACTGTACTGTACAGTAGTACAGTACAGTAGTACAGTCTTGCTTTACTGTCTGGGTTTCCGAGAGCATAAAGCCTCGGCCAGACACTGTTTATGGGATTATCAGTTTGATGCTTAGCGAGCTTAGCCGGACAGCGGATCTGTCTTCCTCGCAATGCATTTACAATGGCACGCACCACTTCCCATGAACGGGTCCAACACCACCATGTCGATGTCGGTTGTGTACCGCTCCACCAACAGCTCCATGTGGCTACTATCCAAATTGCTAGTCCTCCCACAAGGACCACTTCGCAATGGCTATATTGGTCGCTAGCTTGCCCGTTAAAGCATATTCAAGCATTTTTTCATGATATTGATTTGTCAATTGAATATCATTTTGCACGGGTTCGTCCCTAGAGTGACTTTAGGGTAATGTTTAGCGGGTGTGATTTGGGGATGTGATTTCACAAAAATCACGAACTACACCTTGGTCCTCCCACAAGGACCAGGCTATTATTCAAGCTAACTGCCTCCTCGAAGGTCCTTTGAAAATTTGAGCACCCATGTTGTCAAGATCTCGAGCTGTTCTTTCTGCAGTGTCTTGTCAAAACTTTGATCCGAGGTCATCTTGACCCTCAAAATATCGGTTGAAGAAGCACCGGGTGTCAAAACTGAAAAATGCCTTAAATCTCCCAAAATGAAATTGCCTTTCTTCCACTTCAACGATGCATGCACGCCAAAGTATTGCACATTATGGCCATGTAGATGGCTCAAAAATTCAAGTATTGTGTCTATATGCCGACCGTAGCGAGAGGTTGGTGTGGAAGTGCCATGCACGCACTCAATCTAGCATCCACGACATCACATCAGAGCCAAATTAATCCTTAGATTTTCTGATATTTGACAAAAGAATGATAGGACATGCCGAGTTGAGTGCAAATATATGTCCAGTGTGAGGTTATCAACGTGTGTTCTATTGTAAACACGACGAGTGTACACAATGCTACGGTGTTGCTGAATCCTTGGACGCATGCTCAGCCTACATATACTATCAGCAAAAAAATATTGAAGATAAGGTGTTGTTTTGAGTGATTTTTAACATTAGAAAAATTCCGACTTGAAAAATCCGAGGGATGCATATACAAATGCAATCGGTGTAGATATATGAGGTGGATCCAGGCCAAACCAGGCATCATCTAACTAAGTATAGACCCTGTATAGACCACCTTTCATTGGACGCACCTCCAATTTTGGTTGGCATGCCCAATTAAATTATTTGAAAATAGGTCCTTGTGGGAGGACCACATTCAAATCTGGTCCTCCCACAAGGACTGCGGGATAGTAGCCACATGAGATCCACCTTCTTTTGTCCCACCACCAATGTCTTGCCATGCTCTTCGCAGGGCTTGCCGCCCTTCAAGCACCCGACTACGGCGCAATCGTGCTTGAAGGTATCCTGCATTTGAATGGCTCGGAAAGGTCGTGCCTGGCAGTCTACCTCGCGCTCAACGAGTTCATTCCCCCACTCCTCATCCTTTTCCCAGGGAGAGGTGCGTTCCCAGCTCGCAGCCATGTGGCTTTCCAAGGCCTTCTCAAAAAAAGCCTTCACCTCTTGGTGACTTAGGGCACGCAAAATGTTTCCAGTCCAACAGCTCACCGGGAAATAATCAAATGCAATGTCTTTACATTGCTGCCCCCTGGTTCGGATGCCGGTCTTGAAGTCCAGCTTCGGAGCCTCCAGCTTCCGTGCGAAAGTCGTGTACAGTACTGGTGTCCCAACGACTTTGGCGTGTTCGTGAAAGTAGCGTTGTTGCGGTTCCCCTCCGTCACGATGTACCCCGGCATTGTCTTGTACACCTGTGATCCTTCCCCCCTTTTTCCTTCTTTTCAGAAACGTTTGGTAACAAGAAAGCAAAAATAAAAGGGTGCCTTCAAAGGAGCAAGTGTTACATTGATGATCCTACCGGGTGCTTCAACGCCTTCCATCCCGTCTCCAAAGCTCGAAGGGCTTCACTGTCGCCGAAGGCACACGCAATGGTGTCTCCGTCGACTTTCCCCAGATCGGCGAAGCGGTGTGACTCTTGCATGCCATCGTTGTTCGTGCACAGATCGTCCAACTTGACTGCGAACGCATCCCAATCCACCTTCGTGTTGTAGCCGGTGCCGTCTTGCTCGCTTGGCCCCACGGAACATCCGTGATGACCGCCATCACACAAAACTTATCTTCCGCCGCGTTGCGCGTGATGACATCCATGGCCCCGAGAGCATCGCCCAAGTATAGCTGCAACAGCGGGATTTCTTGGGAGTTCATGGCAACCGATGTCAACAACAACAACTTCTCCGAATCGTCGTGTCCGTGTTGATGGATTAACTCCAAGATGTACTCCACCTTCTCCTCCTTCAACTTCGTGCCCCGTGTCGTCCGTCTTGTTCTTCACCGGTACCACCTTCGGCACCTCCAAGGACACCACGTTGTGCACATGATGCCGTACACCAGGCTTCGACGCCTCCTCGTTCATCTTCAAGAAATTCCCAATTTCAATGCTCTCCTTCACCGCCGCCTTCTGCTGCGTTCCATTTCGGAGCATTCCGCCTGCCATCTTTCATTGTCGCAACCCTTCGTAGTCCTGGTTCCCTCGCGACACCCCGTGCCAAGGCTTCATCCACTCCGGACCGGGGGCCCTGGCCTCCATGTCCTCCATGTCATGCTCATTCTTCTGTTTTTTATGTTCGTCCAACTTACGCAGCTGCTTGTCGCAAATCCAAGCCGCGTAAGCGGCATCCTCCTCCTCAAAGGCCTGCAAGTCTTGACGCAACTTCCCCATTTCAGTCCTCTTCTTACCTAGAGCCTGTTTCTGCTTCTTTCCTTTTGGGTTATGTTTCCCCGCGTCCTCCTCCTATCCCGCCATGGGGCGGGAGAACGAGCTATACAGGGAAGCCGTAGAATGCTGCATTGATAATGAGTGCAAGGGATTTCAAGCTCTTAGTGTTTCAAAATTTTGTTCGCTCAAGCCACAAACAATTTGTCGGATGGTTACAAACAAGTTGGAACAACTAGGCTTCGAAGATGCGAAAACTTCCCGTGACGATCAGAGGCTCTTAACGAGAGCTGAGGACCCTACGGTCCTGGAAAACGTTAGTATGCTGATAACGACATGCTAAACGCGTGCTAACGACATGTTAACGGATTATAACAATGCATGCTAACGACATATTAACAGTCGATAGTATGTCGTTAGCATGCCGTTAGCACATGTCCTAACTGGAATTTATATGCTAACGACATGCTAACGACATACTACCGATATGTGCTAACGACACACTAACGCAACGTTAGCATGGCGTTAGCACGTTCTTAGTACGACATACTAACGGCATCATAACGGCATATTAACGGCATACTACGGACATGCTAACAATGGCAAGCCAAGTGGTTTAGTATGCCAATATGATGTCCATAGCATTGCATTAGTATGTTTTTAGCATAATATGTCCATGCTAACGCAACCATCATAAACGCATACTAAAAACATGCTATGGACGTGCTACGCGGATACTAACACTGATATGATAACTTATGTTAGCATGTTCATATAGTGTCATTAATATGCCTTTAGCATGCTATGATCGTACTAACAAGTACATACTAAACGCATACTATCGACATGCTATTCACATGTTAACGACACGATACTAACGACATGCTATGGACGTACTACATACATACTAATGCCGATATGATAACTGATGTTAGCATGTGCATATAATGTCATTAGTATGCCTTTAGCATGCTATGCTCGTGCTAATGATTACGTACTAAACGCATACTATCGATATGCTATTGACATGCTAACGACATACTAATGGCATGCTAGCACCGGTGTTAGCATGCACTACACGCATAACACACGCGTATACGCGGGGAACAAAGTTGTGACCAGCATGCTCAACTAAGCAGGTTTGTGCACAGGAAAGCAAGTGAAGACTATTAGCAATACAAACTGAATAAAAAAAGGTATTAATGCAGACCATGGTCGATAAAGACCTTGGCCAATGTTCACGGATTCAAGTGATCCTACTTTGAGCCATGAAAGGCTTTTTCAACCGCCCCTTTGCGGATGTAGGAGGCGTCAACTACTAGCGCCACCTGCTGCTTCTCCAGGACGGCGTCCTTTTTCCCGCGGAATGCGGCGTAAAAGAACTTTTCAAATGCCTTGGTCTCCTTGGAATCCTTCGTCTCCAAAAAGACCTCGGTTTTTTTTTTTTATGATTGTGTTCAAAGCACCAATGGCTTTCCCACCGAACTCGTCAACGCCGACGGTTCCGGTCCGGTGGTTCACTTTTTTCACCTGAGGAAAAACACTATTCAAGTTAATTGGCAAGCAAGAAAAAACAAGGGAAACCGTATCGCTGTAATAACATGCTATGAGCATACTAAAGACGTGTTAAAGACGTACTAACTAATAAAAACTTACAGCGAGCAAGGGAAGAGTTTGCATACCTCTATGGCAAGGAAGAGGGGGGGGAGCTTGAGGGCCTTGGGGTCCTCCCAGTGCCCGACCGTCGCGGAGAGGTCACATGCGGTGACCTCTCCCGCGAGGAGCGGGACCTCCGCCTTGAGGGACCCACTCGAGGTGAAGTAGCAATCCTCACCAAGGGGGGGATCCACCTCCTCGTCGTCATCGGTTTTCCGGCAGAACACCCATACGTGTGTTCCAACCGGGTACCTCTTCACGAGGTCGGCGTGATCCTCTTCGTCACTTTCAGAAGGCTCCCCCCCCTTCTCTTTTTTTCCATGCCTTGATCTTTTGGAGGGAGAGGCTACAACCGCTTGCTCCCCGCCCACCACCTCCTTGGTGGCCTCCTCCTTCTCCTCCTCCTCCTCCTCAGCCACAGTATGGCTGAGTTGCTTGACCCAATGGTCTAAAAGATAATCGCCTGCAAAAAAGTATTGACATGTTCAGGTAGATATTACGTCGCTAATATGCTATGAACGTGATATGCTATACTATGCACGTGCTAACGCGGACGTGCAACACGAAAGGTGAACTATGTTATGACAGACGCAGTATGATAAAGGAGTGATAACGTCGTGCTAAGACAGTCCTAAGCGTTGCAAGAGGCAAGAAACTTACGTGCTTCCAGCAGCGTACCCTTGCCTTCCTCCCAATCCATGGGAAGAGACAGGGTCTCGATCCCTGCTGCTTTGAAGGCGGCGATTTTCGCCTTCTCGGTGGGCTCCGATATTTTTAGCCCTTCCGCCCCGTCGACCTTGGAATACGGGTGGTTGGGACACGGCTTGTGTACCCATTCCTTCCCGTCCTTCAACCATCGCCCATATTTCCACGCGGTGCGGAAGTTATTAATGTCCGCGCGGACTTTGCCTTGAATGTATGGAACGATTGTGGGGTCGGAGGCGGGATCGAAACCCGCCTCCTTCGCGATAGTGGGGACCAACTTTGGGTAGAGGTCGGGTTGGCCCCCCACTAGGACCACCGGATTCCAATCCTTCGTGGCCACTGCGCGCGCAAAGGAAGAACAACAAGTTAATTAACGAATAACCCACAAGAAAGAAAAAAAACGTGACTACAAGCGAGGTGCGTTCCTCAATGGGCGGGTCTATACCGATCACTTTCCTAATTGCGGTCCGCACCGCCCGCTCGTGGGGTTGGACAATCCCACGGACGCGCGTGACCGCTCCTTCTCTCCCCTTCCTTTTTTTGGTGGAGGCCAATCGTTTGAAGTTCCCCGCAGGTTTTGCGGCTTTGGCGGGGGCGGCCGCGCAATCGGGTGCGGAGTCTTTCGCCCTATGCCATGTTACATATTGGAGCAACCCCGCAAGGGATTGCTCCTCCCCCATGCTTTCGCATAGGTCTTCGTATGCCTCGCGCTCATCTTTGGTTGGGTGACTCATTTTTTCTTTGTACCTAAAGGTGTTGGTGTGGTGTTGGTAAAGGTGTAGGTGTTGGTGTTAGGTGTTGCACCTAAAGGGCTGCGCTGGAAGAACGAACTGTACGGAACTGTACGAACTTAGAGAGGAGTCCTTGGCGGCGTTAAGGTGCGTATAGCGCGACAGTAGCATGTACTTAGCACTAGCCGTTTGCGTGTGGCACACTAGCCGATATCGTCTATAGCACATAGCCGTTTGTGTGTTCGGAATTTTGAAGTTCGATGTCTTTCTACTGTGCGATTTTGACCATCGCTGATCGTATCGTAATCTTCAATTCTGCATCACCTACACCGATGTCACGACGTCACGCTCAATTTTTTTTTAAATTTTCGCCAAGCCCTTCACTCGCGTCATCGTCTATCCTCAGAATGCCCATCGTTATGGTCACGTGGTCGAGTGGACATAATGTGTGCTTTTGCGCGTGAGGTCACTGGATCGATGCCCCCTGAAAATTTTCAATTTATGTTGGTTTGGCTTTAGCGTGATAGGGAAATTTGTGAAAACATTCTCCCCCCACATTATGTTAGCATGTCGTTAGCATGTCGTTATCACATCATGTGTTAACGACATGCTAACCGCATGCAAAAGACATACTAAAGAAGCGAATCTGTTAGGGAATATTCCTCAGGCCTGTTAGCACGTCCGTGTTTAGCATGCCTTTAGCATGGTTTTCAGTCCGTAGGGCGCCCGTAGGACGGCAGTAGCACGCCTGTAGCATGCCAGTAATATGTCCTTAGCACATGTCCTAACTGGAACGCCCATAGTTAAGGCCCATATATGCACGTGCTACCGACGTTCTACCGCCGTGCTAACGGCGTGCTAAGCTCAGACGTGCTAACACATAATAGGAATATTCCTCAAAAGATTCTCCTGATAGCATGCCGTTAGCACGTCGTTAGAGGTCATATGTATATATAAATGTGTATAATTACTATGACCTCTAACGGCGTGCTAACGGCATGCTAACATAAGAATCTTTCCAGGAATATTCCTATTATGTGTTAGCACGTCTGAGCTTAGCACGCCGTTAGCACGGCGGTAACACGTGCATATATGGGCCTTAACTATGGGCGTTCCAGTTAGGACATGTGCTAAGGACATATTACTGGCATGCTACGGGCGTGCTACTGCCGTGCTACGGGCGTCCTACGGACTGAAAACCATGCTAAAGGCATGCTAAACACGGACGTGCTAACACGCCGGAGGAATATTCCCTAACAGATTCGCTTCTTTAGTATGTCTTTAGCATGCGATGTTCCAGTTAGCACACGTTCTAAGGACATATTACGGCCGTGCTACGGCCATGCTACTGCCGTGCTACGGGCGTGCTACGGGCGTGTAACGGGCGTGTTACCGGCGTGCTACGAGACAGTTTAGCATGCTACAAGCATGCTAAACTCGGAAATTATGACACATCTGAAGAAGATTCCTCAAAAGAATCTATTCCGTAGCATGTCGTTAGCCTGTTATGCTCATCCTAGTGACGTGCTACCTAACGAAGGTCTTTCGGACCTCCTATACTCCAATTACTATGAAGGTAGGGGGAGGGGGGAGGGGGGGTCGCGGGGTAATAGGGTTGCAATGCCCCGAAAAGGAGAGCATTTCTCCGCGCTACGTGAAGAATCGGCTCGCCAAGTTCCCCCCAATGCATCCGAGGACGAGGTCGTGCTTGCGCCCGCAAGAACACCTCGTACGGCCCCGGGCCACCGTGGCCTTTCCCTCCAACAACAACAACAACGACCAGTGGACAAAAGCAATGTGCCACGACTATCCCGCCAGGCCATGCGTAACCCAGCTCCTCACCCAGTACCCTCGACACCACATCCAAGTTTGGTGAATGGTACCACCTCCCGCCCAAGTAGGCCGGCAACTGCACTTGTTGCCTGCGAGACTGTTGGTCGTCCGGAGGGTTTCCGGTTGGGTAACCTTTTCGAGAAGCCCACGAAGGAGCTTCGAGTCAGCCAATGGGCGGAAACCACGGTGGCGTGTGTATATGATCCAAGGTGAGTGCTTTACCCTATAGTTTTAGCATGCTTTTCGAGATGTACGGGTCGCGTACAGGCAACCACGGCATGCATGTTTCAAAAAGTCGTACTATATGGTTTGTAGGATGCTGTATATAGTGCTCGGGAATATTGAAGGCCTATTCAAGGGCTCGCTTGTTGTTATAATACGACCTGTTGAAAGTATTTTAACCCGCCGCTTTCGAACTTGGCAGGTGCCCGTCACTCGAGATGCAGCGTGCTCTTTGTGAAGTAACCGCTGGCCTGTTGAAAGTGCGGGAGTACAGACACGTCGGCATGGTTCACATTTACACCTGTTGTCATGCCAAGGACGAACCGACTTGCATGACTCCCCACGAGTTTCATGCTTGCGCACTAGAAATGCTAACCACCCAACGGCGCTACCCGACATGGTTGCCAATCCCGTCCATTTTGGTTGAAGAACCAGGCAAGGTAATGTACGGGGACCACGCATTTTCCATACAAGTACGGGAACGTGAAGTGGCAGATTGTCTCGTGTCCATTGCCGCGAAAATCATGCACATTGTCGCCGCCTCCATCGATGCCAGCAACCTGGCGAGGTGAGCCCCCCTTCCCCCCCCCTTGCTTTGGAATGTTTGCATGTCGGCGTTAGGGTCCCTTTGATACTCCGTTAGCATGCTAACGGCATAATAAGTGCGTGCTATCTCCAGGCTCGGCCACGACTCCCCGCTGCCCGCCTCGCCTTCGCCACTCCCCGAGCCGATGGGCGACCCCAACGACGACACCACCCCTCCCCCGTCCCCGTCCTTGAGAGAGGGCGAATCTGACTCTTCATCCATGATGGAGGTCGATGCCGAGCCCCAGGTCGCCGACCTCTTCATGAGCCATAACGATGCCAAATTGGCGAGGTGCGTCCCTACTCGTGATGTTATCGCCGGGCGTTAGTATATTGTTAGCACGCCTGTAGCATACTAACGGCAGTATAAGTGCGTGCTATCTCCAGGCTCGGCCACGACTCCCCGCTGCCCGCCTCGCCTTCGCCACTCCCCGAGCCGATGGGCGACCTCACCGACGACACCACCCCTCCCCCGTCCTTGAGAGAGGACGACTCCGACTCCAGCACCGACCGTACCACTCCTCCCGCGTCTTTGAGAGAGGGCGACGACGAGCAGTATGACAATCGACTTCGCAATCTTGTGCGAGGATGTACCGTGGAATATCGCAAAGCCTACCATGACCCTTGGGCATCGATACTTGTTGGTGACTTGGTGGACCAGATGCCCGAGCCCTCCTATACAACCTTTTGCGTGGATCGGTTACTAGAGGTGCGGTTCGCGGGCAAGGTTTTTCGATGTGAGGCAACGGACGGGGTCATGACGTTGGCTGCGATGGTCCACGTTTTCTACGACCTCTTTGATTGGGTTGATCATTGTATGTCCACGGGCTTCCAAGGGGCACCGGCAAATTGGAGTTACGCCCAAGACGAAGGCAGTGATCATGAGCCTACCCGCGCACATCCCGAGACGACCGAGCTCCCCGACCACTCTCCGCGTCATGGGGATGTGAACCTGGCGAGGTGACCCCCCCCCCTTAGGAATGTTTGCATGTCGGCGTTAGGGTCCCTTTAGGACGCCGTCGGCATGCTAACGGCATAATAAGTGCGTGCTATCTCCAGGCTCGGCCACGACTCCCCGCTGCCCGCCTCGCCTTCGCCACTCCCCGAGCCGATGGGCGACCCATGACGACAACCCCTCCCGCGTCCTTGAGAGAGGACGACGACGCCTCTCCAGCCGCCACGCTTTTGCCACACCCCGAGACGACCGAGCTCCCCGACCACTCTCCGCGTCATGGGGATGTGAACCTGGCGAGGTGACCCCCCCCCCTTAGGAATGTTTGCATGTCGGCGTTAGGGTCCCTTTAAGAGGCATGCTAACGGCAGTATAAGTGCGTGCTATCTCCAGGCTCGGCCACGACTCCCCGCTGCCCGCCTCGCCTTCGCCACTCCCCGAGCCGATGGGCGACCCAATGCAGGACTCAACCCCTCCCGCGTCCTTAAGAGAGGACGACGACGCCTCTCCAGCCGCCACGCTTTTGCCACACCCCGAGACGACCGAGCTCCCCGACCACTCTCCGCGTCATGGGGATGTGAACCTGGCGAGGTGACCCCCCCCCCTTAGGAATGTTTGCATGTCGGCGTTAGGGTCCCTTTAGGACGCCGTCGGCATGCTAACGGCATAATAAGTGCGTGCTATCTCCAGGCTCGGCCAC
>LGRX02002899.1:0-16921 GCA_001247695.2 Cymbomonas tetramitiformis | reverse complement strand
GCTATAGTGCCAAAGTTTATCAGGTGGGATATATATATATATATATACATTATATAACTATCATCTTCTGATCCAGGAAATGCAATTAAGCATGGTATCAGGTTATATGTTATGTATATATTCAGCATTCCAAACTTACTCGAGAATGTAAATGCTGAGCAAAAGTCAACTTATAGTCATTGGGATATAATTTCCCATCCGAGTTTACACTTTATTAGTGATGGTGGATTTAACGTTGTACAGATTTCAACGTTATTTGTGGATGCAGTGATTTTATCAAAAGCAATCTATCAGAAATCACCAGATCGGAATATGAAATGGATATGTGTGAATCCTATCCACCTTCTTCCCCCCTTGAGGAAGTGTGAATACATAGGCAGTCAATTGTTTATATAGCTTATAGCTTATAGCTTATAGCTTGCAGTCCTTATAGGAAGCAGCGCATACAGTTGTAGGGTTGTTGCCTAACAGTTCTTGGGTTGCTGCCCGATATATAATCATGTCTGTGTCGAATACAGCATGATATGTTAATGCCAAACACGAAGTTTATCGAAATTATAGTGGCATTGTTGGGCATGTCAGGTTACAGTGGCCCATATACCCCATAATATGACTAGGGTGTTACATGGTATCAGTAACCCTAAAATAGGTAAAAATAAGCAGTATAAATTTTTTGCAAATGTTTTTAAGCAAAACTGCTTTTGATATCAAACTGAATGTTACAGGGTGTTCAGAAGGTACGTTACACCCCCTGACACTCACATTCAGATTTTAGGGTGTTACAGGGTGTTACACGTGTTATGTCATTCGGGGATTGTTATTTGATAGCTAAATATTCGTTATAGCAAAAAAAATCAATCCCAAATTTTCAAAAGATTACACGTAGAACATTTTGACCGATTTATTGTTACAGCCAATATGTACACCCCTACATATTCCACACATATTATCTAGGGTGTTACACGAGATATGACATGTGTCATTATGATTTCTTCATACCTTAATAGGTATAAAATCATAATATCAAATAAAACAAGGTCCAATTTTCAATTTTCAAATTAATCGTCAAAGAATTTTACCGATTTTGGCCATTTTTCAACATATATATATATGTTGATATATGTACATATCTCTGTGTGTGTGGAATGTAAAGTACAGAATCACTGCAATAAACTTTACTTTTGCACATGACAAATTTCATGGCAAATAAGTAAATTATGCTGTATATCAACATCTATGGTTGACAACATTTCTGGGTTTTACTGATTTAAACCCATGGCAGTAAATGTACATTCTGATGATATATAGAGTTATCAACTTAGGTGGGAACATCCATTTAGGAACATCCACTTTAGTGATATTTGTCAATCTATGATCTGTTCTGAGCATAGGTCTGTGCTCTAAGATTTATCAAAATGATATTTCTTATTTAGAACATATCTGGACATTGCTTGATATAATCACAGCAATTTGACACAACACATTTGTATGTGTGTGCTGTCCTCAAAAACTATTATCAGATGTCATGTAGATACTGATCTGAGAGTTACATGCATTTAAACTGATCAAATCTGAATCAATTATCAATATGCAATGTAGTTTTTGATGTTGCTCCAGCGATGATATGTGGAATGACGAGTGGACTGCACCCAACAGTTACCAGCTGTTGCATGGGTGCAGTATCTTGCCTTCGGGTCTGGAGATAACTCCATCCAGCCCTACAGCATGTTGATTTATCTGTTCCCATATCTATCACAATCGCTGACACTTTCCACGCACATGTGTTTGGAAAGTGGTATCTACATTATCATATACATGATAGATATTTAAGTTAATCAATTCACTTTGAATCAGTGAATATTAATACATACAATGCAATGTGTGTGCATGCATGCAGTGCTTACTGATTAGCACTTTTGTCAGTGTGTGTGTGTGTGTTAACTTTTACACACTTTGCAGTAAGATAACTTGTGGACATTACAACATTTCCAGACAGTTCATCATGCAGGATTATCAGCATACCATGCACTGAATACATCTAGCATGATATATTAAGCTTAGGAGTATTGTAATTCCAAAATAATCTCATTTACAAAATGAGTTGCTGGGTATATTTCACATACAGCTCCGGTGAGTAACCTTTCAGTAATCCACAGTAGAACAATATGTTGTCCGAGGAGTATCTCGACTCCACCGGGTCACATTGAGCTAATTACTGTGTTAAGATTACTGAACAGGCACCTTATACTGTATGGGTTCTAATATAGTTAGCATGCACTGCAAATGAATGCTTTGTGTACATCTATTCCAACTGTTACCGTGATCAAGTTGGATCATATAGAACATCTGTTATCCCAATGCATGCACAACTTACAGTGTGGCAGTCATTCAGTATAAGATGCACATATACTCAGATGCTGCAAGTAATATATGCTGTAAGTTAGTGTATGCTCAAATAAACATTTTGCACACTATACTTCAAATAAGTATGAAATGCTGTACTCTAATCATCAGCATTAGAAATATTGATGCAGTCATCAGAACATAGTGTGAATTGTTGTAGTATGGTGATCATACATTCACAGCAATATAGTGACCATGTGTCCACAGCAGTATGGTGATCATGCGTCCACAGCAGTATGACGATCATGCGTCCACAGCATCCCTGCATGTATACAATCATTCTGCATAGGATACTGACGCGCGTTCACATTTTATATGTATCGCTGCATAAAGACGAGTTAGGAATCATGCGCCCTAAAAACGTGCGTCCATTGCATCAGATGAATCATGACATCGCGCTGACGTGCACATCGCGCACACGAGCATCACATCAGTGCACATCGCGCTGACGAGCTAAAAAATCATCATACGAGCATTTGCGAAAATCGATTGCTGATGTACGTCGCATACTGATGATCGCTGATTTACGTCGCATGAACGAATGCGAGCGCGCTATTAAACGAAATTCTGTGCGTCCAGTCGCAGTTGATGTAAATCATATGTGTTGACGATCATTTTCGTTCGCGCATCTGAATCTCGCATACTGTGACATTCCTGCGAATTTTGACATTATTTGCATGCGTTCCGTACACTGTGCGCACACCTTGTCGCTTATAAAATCAAGACGACTTCTCTGCGGATGCTGTCAGCTGCGAATATGTTCGCGATGAAAAATCTCCTCGCGCAATCCGTGTGCTGACAATATTCGAGCGTATATTATTCGAGTTGCAGATATTCAATATCACTGCGAGCGCTGTCGCTTATGCGCCCACCTGCAAACCTGCGAACAATATGATATATACTATCTCCGACGCTGCACTCACTTGAGTTCTCTTTTCGTGCCTTGACGAGTTTTAGGAGAATACCATATGATACGGCGAGATAAACAGGCCGTGAATATATTATCAATATACAAGTTAACACTGCGAAGTTGGACAGCAACGCAAGTGAAAGTAATAGCGGGTGATGAGTGCAGTCTCTGAATGAAGATCTGCTTGAAGCCCAACGCTTCCTCATCTTATACCTTACGTCTCCTATCATCATAGATAGTACCGCCATTGGATTGTGAACCCGAGACGTAGGTTGAACGACCAGTATTGTGATAACGAATAGTTCGTTCATACTGTGCATGCGTGTTCCGCACATGCTTAAAGCCAAGATGGTTCTTGATGTTCAAGATGTATCTTGCTTTGCCATCTTCGAGTTCGACATACGAACTCTCGATGACAGGGTCATTCAAGTCTTTCCTTGAATAATGACAGATGATGTGACATTATCATCTGACGACAGGTACAATCATGGTCGACCGTACTGACGACTGTCATAATAATATATGACTCGACCGATTGTCATAATAATATATGACACGACCGACTGTCATAATAATATATGACACGACCGACATGACATGACATGACATGGTATGACATGTCTGACAGGTATGACACGTATGACATGTATGACATGTATGACACATATGTCATCGGTCATGACCCTAACACGAACCCCTCTACCACTTCCGCAACTCATACCCGTGATGTTCTGTGATGTAGGGGACCGTTTTTTACGTTACGGTTGGGGTTTGCTCGCAGGGTTTGCTAGCATCCGACATTTATGAGCGTCCGCAGATTCTCGACTACAGCTTAGTTGCGTCTGATGATGGGCGGGAATGAAAGGTAATAACCCCCTCTACCACTTCCGCACCTCATATTGGTGATGTTCAGTGATGTAGGGGACCGTTTTTGACGTTCCTGTTGGGGTTTTCTCGCAGGGATCCATGAGTACAATGGTGACATTATTTTGGCATTGTGTATTGGCAAGATTATTTAATGGATTTTCTACCGAAGTGGTTTCCATATTATACTTAAGCTCTATTGCGTTATAACGGCGGCAAACCCTCGAAGGTCAGTACTCTCCGTGTATTAACTCAGGCATAAATGATGTCACCATCAGACTTTCACATGAATGCCATAATTTCTTCACTGATAGAAGTCCCTTCCTGGATCTAGTCAGCACAAAATATTGTCCATATTTCGTTCATGAAAATATACCGATCAGTTGCACTGTGATGTGTTGGCGAGTGCCGCACTCAGTATGCATAACGTGGCGCTCGCACCAAAATATAAATGTTCCGAAGCGAGTAGCGCTGTGAAGTGTTGGCGAGTGCCGCACTCATTGTGTCATCACTATAGTTAATGAGCATTCCCTAACCTATTGTTTTGTTGTGGCTACGTTTTTGTCATATAGTACTGTCTTTGTGTATTATAAACTCTCACATAAATGATGTCATCATCCCTGCAAATGTATGTCATAGTTTCTTGACCCATGTAAGTCCGTTCTTGCGTCTAGCACAACACGGTTTCATATTTCGTTCACAAAAATATACTGAAATAGTGAGGTGAAACTAGAAAAGTAATGAGCCTCTACATCTTGCACACATAGTACTCTCTGCGTATTATTAAGTCTCACATAAACGATGTCATCTACCCTGCAAACGTATGTCATAATTTCTTGACGCATGAAAATCCCTTCTTGCGTCGAGTCCGCGCAAAATAACAAAATAGTATTCATATTTCGTTCACCAAAATATAAAAGTTCCGAAGCCAGTTGCAATGCGGTGATGTGTTGGCGAGTGCCGCACTCACAGTATGCATAGTGTGGTGCACGCACCAAAATATAAAATTTCCGAAGCAAGTTGCACTGTGTAGTGTTGGCGAGTGCCGCACTCGCAGTATGCATGATGTGGCGCGCGCATCAAGGATGTGACGCGGATTCGAACAAAGTTGCACACAGAAAAACATAAAGTAAGTTCGCAACGGCAAAAGCTTTTAGAAGTGGAAAGCTTTTGTAAAACGGTTGATGTATGTAGACACAAGCTTCTGATGGTTCATTTTGGCGAGAAAAATGATATGCAAACATGTAATTTGAAATGCGATAATTGCAGGGCACAACCAAAGGGTATCAAGACGAAGAAGCGGCGGAGTGATATTCCAAAGGCTAGTGAAGGACAAGGTGGAAAGTACCGTAATACACGGCGTAGACAAAGTGCCTAGATGGGATCATAAGTAATCTCCAAGCGATTGATATATACATGTGAGAGCGGACCCTTACTTCATTTATATAATGACATTGCGGATAGGGTGGGAATGGCATCACTTTCAATAATATTGTTGTCTTATAACGGTTCCATGACAAAAACTATTTTGCTTTGCGATTTGAATGGTTGAAAATAAGTGAGTATCGCAAAAGTTGTGTTAATTTGTATCAATTATTCTTGACCACAGTTTTTTCTGCTGGTTTCTCTGTCATTCTACGACTTTCGTGGCCAATAAAAGGGAAAGTAAAGCACGAATCCAAAAAGTAACACTTGTGTATACCTTAGAATACATTTCTAAAGGAACCCTGAATTTTTTAGGCCATTTGAACAACCTTTTTTCGGGGCGTGACATAAAAGTCCAGAGCCTTCGGACTCCATGACAGTTACAAACCCTAAGTCATAACATCTAAATTTAACCGATCCGAAGGCTCTGGCCCCCAGAGTACGGCACACCAGACGCATGGTGCCTGGGCGGGTAGCGCGCAGCGTGTGCACTGCGTCCAGGCGCATCGGGCCTCCTTGCAGAGGTTGATGGAGCAGCACACCGCGCACGCATGCCCCGCCGCCGAGCGCGGAGCGCGGCACCCACACTCGGCACCCACCCTATCCCCATGTCTTTATGGCGAGGGAAGTGGAAGCGGTGCTACCACACTGGGGAATACCTATCCCCCTATCCCCACATTCATCTCCGTTCGATCGTCAGGAATCGACAGTCAGAATTCCGGACAAGTAGGCTATCCCCATCGTTTGAACCGTCCCGCCGTTAACTTTATGACAAGACATAGGAGATACTGAAGATGAAGACTGACCCGGCATCGGCATCATTCATGTCAATTGTCATCTTATCGCAACCGAACGTTAAGCGTCCACTCGATTGTACTGTACTGAACTGTACTGAACTGTACTGAACTGTACTGAACTGAACTGAACTGCGTTGTGCTGTAATGAACGTTCAAATCATGTTTCAGTTACAGTAGTTCTTCATTATGCTTTACTTCATATCTTGCTGGATTTTGGTGATATTTGTCTTCGCCTTGGTGGCTCGCGACAGGAGAGTGCGCATCAACCCAAAGGGTATCGCGACAGTAATCGCAAAGCTGCCATAAGAGCTGTGGGTGCGGGTGCGAGGAAAACATGTGGTGTTTGCAAAGCGCGTAGAGAGGGGACGAAAGTTCCCCAACGTGCTCATGTCCGCACCGATCCTTTATGCACAGGGCGGAAATACCACGTCACAGATCTGCTACCCTCAGTTGCGACAGAGACGCCCAATGCAGAGACGCCCAATGTCCTCACCACTCCTCATAAAAACGAATGGAAACGCCCAACTCAATCTGAGTTGGACGATTTTCTCAGTAAGAGATATCGAGTTGCCTCCACCACCTGGGGGGTAGGGCTAGGGACAGTTTCAGTCATGCGTGTCATGTGTGTCATACTGGATAGGGTATGATGACATGGTTGATGAGAGATGGATACCATGCGAAATGTGTCTATCCTCTGATGTGGGGCTGCGATCAGTTCTTCCCTCAACGAACTGAGGTACGGGCTGCGTTCATATTCCGCTCGCAAGGCGCGGACGAACTCATCAGCCTTCAGTGGTCCTGACGCTGCCCTGGCCTTCGCTGCAACCCCTGTAGTGACTAAAGGCTCGTCGGGTTCCGCCTCACTGTCCTTTCGCGCAGGTGGCGCTCGGGGCTTTGCCCTGCTGGCTGCTGGGGCCCAAACCAGAAGGACCGGCCAGCGCAGCGGGGGCCGACCTCCATCAGGAGACTCGAAGAGGTGGTTGGGACGACCTTTTTCGTCCTTCATGTCAAAGACCTTGACCGGATGAAGCCCATATTTGGGGTGAATCAACCGCCTCCAGGGAGCGTCATAGTCTGGCAGAAGGAACATCGCCGAGGTGTTTTCCGGATCGGCGCGCCACTCAGCAAGGAAATGCCGAAGAATTCTTTCTATCAAGTCCGAATCCTTCGTGTAAGGGGGGTTACACCAAACGTGTTTCCCGCGCCACTTTTCCTTCAAGCAGTCGGTCCAATAGGTGTCAACTTGCCGGTTAACGCCCATGGAGTCGCAACACGCGTCAACGTCAAACATCCCGTACTGGGCCGCTGTGCCCGGAGGCACAGCGTGAGCCGATATGCCTATGCGTATGTATGTGTGTCATCGGGGGTAATCTGGGATTGGCACGATGACAGTGAAATTGGGCTTGAAATCACGATGAGAATGAATACCAGATGTCCGGGGTATGACAGTATGACAGTATAAATCTTCCTGTTCACACTCCCCGACCCGACTCTGGTTCCTGAGGTGGCGCCTGGCGCTGCTACTAAGGTGTCTCCCGCACCTTCTCCACCTATCACGCAGCACCTGCATCGCTGTGGACGCCGGCGCGGGGCCCTTTTGTCCCCCCGACCCCGCTGTGACGGGGCCCGCGCCCTTTACTGCGGGGAGGACGCCCCGGGCTGGGGAGCGTCCTCCTGGACAAAATCCAATCCGATGGCAGCCAAAGCTTCTTCCATCGAATCGTCCCCTATTAACGCCAGGGTGTCCTCCAGGAGGCACTTGGCCCACTCTTTCGGGCGCTGCTTCGCCTGCGGACAGTCGCGGGCGTAATGGTCCATGCTCTTGCACAGACGGCAGCCCTCGTACTCTGGGGAGCCGAGTCGTTGCCCTGTTGTGGGTGTCGGGGTGCTAGCGGATGTCGCCATGGCTAGTAGCTCCTCTGTGACATCTACGTGGGCCAGCAGCTGGACCGAGCGGCTCGTCTTATCCTGGCTCTGCCGTAACTCCCGCTCAGCCTCTATGGCCCAGGTCAGGAGTTTGTGGCGGCCTTTACTGGCCGTCCGGCTCAGGGTCAGGACCGAAGAGCCTTGCCTCTCGGCTATAAGGAAGACTCTCCTCCTTACCTCCGGTATCAACCCAGTAAGGAATATTTCCAGCAGCTCCTCTTCTGGCACCGGAGTGGTGAGCTCGTGGGCAGCCAGCATGCTCACGATGTCGTGAGCAAGGTGCACCCCGTCCCAGAACTCGCGGACCGTGCGAGTCTGTCTGTCCTGACTTTGACGCACGCGACGCAGGAACGGACCGATCGACGCCATCTCCCCCTTGTCGGGCATCACCAGCTGCGCCAAGGGGACCACTATGACGTCCAGGGTGAGGTTCTTACCGTCCCGAGCTTCCTTCAACACCGAAGAAAGCTCGCGGTACTCGGAGCTTAGTTTGCCGAAGCAGTGTCTGGCCACTTCCGACAGCAGGGAGTGGTCTGACAACACCGTCTCCTCACCCCGGCTCTCTAATGTGCCCAGACGCACCATCTCCATGGCGTAGCGCACCGGCTCCAGTTCCCGAACCTCCCTGACCTGCCGAACAAATCGGAGGAGCCGACCAAAGACGTGGGACGACCCCTCCACCTCTGTGTGGTATCTGTCCACCGCCTTCTCCATGGCTCTGAGGGCCTCCTTAAGAGCGTGCTGCTCGTCCTTACGACTGTAATGGCTTCGGGACTCCCTGTAACGAGAGGACGAGAAGGTGAACTGGCTGTCGCCATCCCCGTCCTCACCCGGCCCATCGCCGCCAGGATCCTCGCCCGGATTTCCTGGCCCTCCAGGGACCGCCCCCCGAGCCTCCGGGACCTCCATGACTGCTGACACCGGGCACCTCCGGAAGCTCGTTTGGCTCCGAGTACTCAGGTTGAGGGACCATCCCCCCCCCGTTTCCTGGTGTGTCTGCTGCCGCAGCAAGCGGAGGCGGTGACACAACCGGGAAGTCGTCGAAAGCACCGGGCCACACGTCCGCGGCGCAAAACCCACACACCGGCAGGTACACCTTCTTCAGGAGTGCCACTACACTTCTCCTAGTGCCCACTTGACATGTCCACATATGCACCGGACTCTCCTCGTGCCCGCACCCGCAGCGAGCGCAGTTCTCTGCGACGGGCGCCACGGCCGCCGTGAGACTGTAAATCACCTGAGACCCGAGGACTCTGTCCTCGTCCGAGACCCTCGCCTTCAGGCATTGCCTGATCTGACTGGTAGTGTGCACGCACCCAACGACCTGACCAAGGGAACGGTACCTACGGGCGGCGTCGTAAAACAGGCGCTGGGCGTCGACCCCCGGTTTGCCATGCTCGACCACGTGTTTCCGGAGGGCGGCGCAGACTTTCACTGGAAGGGAAACAAAGTCCCATGAGTGCGGCGGAAGCGATGCCACGCCCGCGCCCATGAGTGACTCCTCCGGAGGGCTTTGAACGCCCCGGTTCTCGACGTCACAGGTGACGACGGAAGGCGGCTCTACCAGCTCATGTCCCTCTCGGGAGATGGGCGTCTCCTGAACCGGACTCGACGCTGCCGCTGAGGGCCCCCGAGCGTCTGACTCCACGGGCCCTGGGGGCGAGGCCTGAATCAGGGCGAGCCTTTGGACTTGTGACTCTATTATGACCGCCTGCAGCCTCTCCTCCAGCTGGGCCTCAGCTGCCGCTCGCCGCTCCTCAGCGGCTACCTGCTGAGCGACGCTCTCGTCGACAGCCAACTGCCTGGCAGTCTCCCGGGCTTCTGCGGCCAGCCGGTCTGCAGCCCAGCGCTCTTCGACAGCGCGTCGATCGGAGACCCTGCGTTCCTCGGCAGCGCGCTGATCGGAGATCCTGCGCTCCTCGGCAGCTCTTTGACTCTCTTGGAGTTGCCGAGACAGCTGTTCCAGGCGAGCCTCGGCAGCTGCCTCCCGAGCTTGAGACTCCTTCTGCCAGGCTTCCTTCAGCTCTTGCAGATCCTCACTGTTCCTGCTCCAGGTGGACTCCGGGGACGACGACGTGTCCCCTGAGGAAGTCGGACCGGGGTTCGGGGCCGAGGGTGCTCGACTGGGCTTCCGGGTGCGAGGCACCGGGCGACTGGGGCCGCTCGGCTTAGGCGCCTGAGTCCTGGGCCTCGGACGTTCCGCGGGATGCTCTTCCTCCGATGAGGACGAGAGGGGAGCAAACCGGTTCGACCGGTTCCCACCGGGGGCTGCGGAACTCGGAGGTGCTGTACCTGACTTCCTAAGACCCCTGTGTGACTTCCGGGTGCGGCCGCTCATTCTGACGGCAGCGACGACCGCTCTCCTTACCTCCTGGAGGTCCACTCCTCGGCGTACTATCTCCCCTGGTCTGCTGACGTTGATGGCAAAGTAGGCAGAGAATCTACACCTCCCGAGGGAGTTGTGAGGGTCCTCGCGCTTTTGCTGCATCAATCCCTTGGACTCGGAGACTGACTGCTGGTGGATCTCCAGGCGATAAGCGCCGTCGTCGGAGAGCCCATGGTCCTTGAACTGGAACCACATTACCCCTGACAGCGGGTGGTCTTTCCCCAGGCGCTTTAGGCCTCGACGGATGTCTTGCCACCAAGACTCCTGGTCGGAATCCGAGCAAGAGCTGACACCGGATGAGGTTCCCGCTTTCCTTACTGGACGGCGGGCACTCGTTCCCTGGGACGAGTCCGAGCTGATTGGGGTCGTCCTGGGGAGTCGGCGCCACTCGCGGAGACACCTTCTGCCCATCTGAGTCATCCGGTGGCTCCGGGCTCCAACCCACCAGGTGCTCCTCTCCTTGGCGAGCGTCGTTTGCTGGTGCCATGGCATGAAGGCGGCCCCAGCTCGACGTCGACTGCCCCTGCGCCACAGACCCTGTGACTGGACGACACGCGGGCGCCATGCCGCGAAAGCGGACTCGACTCGACGCCGACTGCCTCTGACAAACAGGCCCTGAAGTTGGGCGACCTGCTGGGTGACGTCATTCCAAGCTTGGAATGCCAGGCGCTGGAGCTCGCGCTGATGCGCTGACCGGTCCGTTCTGGCTTTCCATGCGACCCACGCAAGCCGCGCGGTTGCGCGCTGACGAGCTGGCAGGGAGACTTTTGCACGTCGTTGCGCTGAGTCCAGCGCCCAAGTGCTCCATTGACGGAGGGCCAATGCGAGCATGGACTGACGTCGCTCCCCTCGCCAAGCCGGATTGGGCCGGATGCGAGACTCGTGCTCCCGTGACTGGACGACGTCCAGCCGCTCTGAGCGCCGGACATCGTCAAACTCCCCTTCTGCAGGGGGGCTCCAGTCACTGGCTCGGTAAACCTCAAAGCGCTCTGGGGCGCTGATGAGATTCCCTTGCTCGCACTCCACGAGGGGAGAGAGGGAGGACGCTGCCGGTCCCGGCGCCGGTTCCTGACGGACGAACCTACTGCCCGCACTCCTGCTGGACGCAGGGAGTGGGGAGAAGGGAGCCGCTGAGGGTTTCAGTCCCTTAGCAGAGCGGTCCGAGTCCGACTCGGAGCTGGCGCTCGCCGCCGGTGCCGGAGCTTCGGGCGACGCACGCTTCCGGCGCGCCGGCTGCCGTAGCGCCGAGCTCAATGCGAGCTCGGACACTGGCTCAGCCCCACTGACTCTCGCTGGTGAGGGGGTTCTCGGTGATGAGGCCCTGGGGGGCCCACCAGACAACCCCGGAGGGGCCCTCAGGGGCGTGCGCGCCGGTGTAACCTCGAGGGCTTCACCGCCGTATTGGCGTGCGAGTGCACGCCGCACTCCCCCCCCTCTCACGGGAGCGCCAATCCCGGCTGTCCGACCTGCCAGCCGCGCCCCAGAACTCCGAAGAGCCCGGGCCGACCGACAGACCCGCAGCGCGAGACCCCGACTGACCGGACCCCACGGCTGAGCCGGGGGCGGCGCCGGCCCGACCCCCTCCACGACGACCCGACCGACCGTGGAATTCTTCTCCATCCGAGTACATTGTATGCGTGCTATGCGTGCGATCTAACCAATTGAAGGTGCTATATGACACACGCGGTGACTAGCACCCGCCGATCCAGAAATTAACCACTTGTGCGCGAGCACAAGCAGTCACACCGGCCGAAGCGCGGAGATTCCCGGAACAGAGGAAACTAGAAAATTAAAGCTCCATTGGGAACATCACGCGCGGTATGCTTGCAAACTAACTAATTGAAAAACGCCGTGGCGTGGCAACTAGCACCCGCTTTCAGAAATTCACCACTTGTGCGAGAGCACAAGCAGTCACACCGGCCGAAGCGCGGCGATTTCCGAATAGAGAGGACTAGAGGGCTAAACTAAAGGCACGCGAGATCTCAAACCGACCCCGAATTCCAACAAAAGCTACGCAAAATTTAAAAAAATTGCGCAGCGCTTCCGCCGCAGAGGGTCGGAATTGCTGGAAAAGTGGAGCGATTTGGTCTCGGAGGTACCTGCGGGTCTAAATTACGGCTCAAGGCCGTGAGTGCATATGCGTGCTAAGGAAAGGCAACGCGCGCACCCCAAAAGATTTTGTCGTTGGGCTAGATTCCTCCACGCCAACGCGGTCCCAAGAGTACCTGGAACCCTCAAACCCACACACCGCCGCGCAACGCAAGCACAAGAACAGCCATTCTCGATTTCGTAGAAAGGGTCTACGCTAGCTAATCACGCGAGGCAAGGTGGTTTTGATCAGAATTCGCGCAAAAAAAACAGGGAAGCAACGTGAAAACACGGACTAATTACCATTTTGTAGGAGTCTACACTCTCTTGCTCTTCTCTTCTTTACGGTTTCGGACTTATTCTATCTACACTTATTAAACGACCGCACGAGGTATGGTTTCGCTTGGTCTACTATCGGACTTCGGTTTCGTAAATCCTTCTAGTAATGCTTTTGCTTTCAATGCATGCTTTCAATACACAATATACAGCAGTTACGGCTCTTTACTTTTTATGTTACAATTCTCAGTTCAGTTCTCATCTCCGAAACGGGTTACACTTAGAGTTCTTATACATTCAGGAACTCTTTCCATAACTCAACTGTACTGAGTACTCCGTACAACAGGCTAGGCACCTCACATCAACATCATTCCGATCGGTCCTACTGTACTCCGTGCTGAGTACTCTTGCGTTTTGTACTTAGCCGTTTTTCTTGCTCTTGTGCTTGCCTCCTAGCACATGTAACAACAAGGGTATAATGGCAAAAGTTTTTGCGGAGAGGCATATCATAGAATATCAGAAGTTTGTTAAACCAGATTTTGAAACTGCTATGTCTGAAATAGCCCGTAAGGAAGAGGTATTAGCCAAGGGGGAAGCTAAAGGTTCCACTAGCAAGTAAACAATATTTTAACTTTTCTTTTGTAATTGCAATGTATTTTGCAGATTCTGAGGAGTCTGAGGAGTCTGAGGAGTCTGAGCCTGAAGACCCCAGTGATGAGGAAGACTATGATCATCAGGTGATTGAAATCATGCTGTCTGTCGCCAAGTTTAGGATTTGGAAAGACCAGATGTCAAGGAGAGACCAAAGAAAAACCAAATTAGTTCCTGATGTGGTTTTCCAAGACTTTCAGGAAGATCCTGTTCTCAAAGAGCTTCTGAAAACTCATGTGAAGAAGCTTAGAACTGAAATGAATGCATTTATGCACAAAGTTAGACAGGATGGAGTCAGTCACAAAACCCTTAAGCCATATTATTAAATTTGTTTTGAATTATCCATTTGTTACAGGAGGATGATGAAGACTCGGAATTTCGTTGTAAAGGTTGTAGGACATTTCTATGGAACGTAGAAGTGTATGAGTGTTACATTTGTGAATATAGTCCTATATATGATCCACCAGTAGTTTCACCGTCACTATCAAATAGAAGGTTTGGTACTGCCTCCTACAAAATGGTATCAGTGTGCTACGCACCACCACCACCACCGCTTCCACTGATTTTTTAAAAAGCTTTTATGACCTTTCCGAAAATTTACACTGTGACTTCGGCTTCATTGTTATTTGAGATCTGCCAGTGTGCGTTACGCTTACCCGGAGCCGCCCCTGCCGCGACTTCAGTTACGGTTTTTATCGACTTTTACGGCTCACTGGCTTGTGGCAACCACATAAATTGTCTTAGAATTGTCAATTAAAGCGAAGTTTTCTTTGGCGCGTTGATCTGGAGATTTGGAATTTCGCGCTCCTCCTGTGCGCGGGCCCCAGTGTGGCGCGATTACAAAAGTGTGCCACAAGTGCGGTATTGGGACCTTTGGTGGTCGTCGTGTGTATCGAATATGAGAATGCGACTTCCAACTCCTAAGCTAATTTTATGAATGCGGACAAATTCCAGCTCGGCGTGCTGTTTGGCAATGATTGATTTTCGACTTAGCACACACCGGTGACAGAATAAGGCAGCCTGACTACTTTGAAACGTTGATGTCGTTGCGTTAGCAGTTCTGCGTGCGTTCTGCACCTGCGGCTCGTGGATTTGCCGTGCAATTTGTGTCGGGAATTCTTATTTTTACTTGGATCCTGGTTTGAGATTGTTTGGAATTCTACCTCTGGCACTAGCTTCGTATTAGCGCTCTGACGCGCACTGGTCGACGGCTCAGCGTTTTTCTTGCTCCTTGACAACTTTACGCCGTTAATTCTTCTTGGGAATTGTGCCGATTGGTTAGTGATTTCCGCGGGATCTTCATCTGCCCTTTGCTCTGCGATTGGAATGAGTGCGCAGCGTTCTTCTTTGGCTCGTCTGGTTGGAGATTGGCGTGATGCAGCTTCAAATTGGCGCTATTCCGCTGGCGTGCGTGTTCTTCGTCAAGTGTCTTTGCGGCTGCGTGGGATTACACAAATTTGTGCTGTAGGATTCGAAAATGTTCTTTAAATTGGCAGATGCGGCTTACTTGCGTTGCCCTTAGCACTGCAACGCTCCAGCGTTCTTAACAGTGGCTAACCCTAAGTGGTGTCGCGCTGCAGCGTTACTTTGACTTCCGTGGGCCGATCGTTGACCAATTTTGCTCAATTTGTTTTCGTCTTAACTCTGCGAGTTTGCGGGAAAACTTTGGTTGAAATTTAGTGGCAGCAGTTGGTTATCCGCTGTTGGGCCTGGCTTCTGCGTCTTCGCTCTTCATACTTACGCCTATCCGGCGGAAGCGCTGGCGAATTTTTCCGAATCGGATTGCCGCGTTTCTCCACCAACTTTGACAGCTATTTAAAAGTCTTCTTCTCGGTCGCCGCGTGAGTTGCCGCCTTGGCGGAGTGGCAGCCCTGGTGCTGCGGGGGTTTCCCCTGGGCCTTCCAGACTCTCGGGCTCAGCTCGGCCGTTTGAGCCTAGGGTGCAGGATGAGCTTGCGGCTTTGGAGCCCACTCCTTTCTTTGTTCCGCGTACTGGGGACAGGCCTGCCGGGGCGCGGTGAGGCAGCGGGGGGGGAGGAGGAGTACGTACAACGCTCTCTTGAAGGGCGATACGCGCGTTTCTCAAGCGCGCCAGTGCCTCGAGAAGAACGCGACTCACAAGCGTCGCTGCCCGCCACACCCATGGGCTTTATCAACGAGCCGCGGGACACACTTGGCCAGGTGTCCGCTACCGTCCGCATGTTTGAGCGGTACTCTACACCGCAACAACGCGCTCTTCTGGCTCGCGCTACTCCACAACGTGGCCAACCAGCTTTCGAGAAAACCAACACGGTCGCTATAGCCACCCCATATTCCTTGGAATCACCTCCTCGAAATGAAGTTGTAGTTGATCAAACACTTGTAGTAGAGCACCGTGCTGGAGAGTTACCCACTGGGAGTGACATGTCGGCGCACAAGCGCGAAGGCGTGCCTCTGGGTAGCGAACGACGCCTGTCTGGCACAAGCATCAAACTTGCTCGCCAAGCATTGGCAGCGGACATCTTGGCTCAATGCGTCCTACGTAGCTGGTGGAGCACTTGGAAGGCGCGAGTATATAGTGGTAGCGCTCTTCCAGTCTTCAAGGCATGGCGCCTACGAGCCCGCCTCGTGCGGACTTCCACTTTCTTTGCAACATGGCATGAGCAAGTCCAACACGAAAGTCAGGAGAACATTATGTGAGCAAACTCGCATTTGGCATTCCTACTCTTGGGCGCCTGGCGAGAGGAAGCACGTCGTGTAAAGGAGATCAACCTCGAAATCACGAAGTGCAACACGGCTTTGTTCATGTTCTACGCGGAGAAGTGTGTGAAGGCGTGGAGGGCTGTCGTGGACTTCGCATCCAAGTGTACAAAATTTGCAGTGCAGCGCAAACAGCACACGCAGCGCAAAGCCCTCCGCGAGTGGGCAACACTATATCCGGCTGCCTCGTGGCGGTGCGCTCGACGCGCTCGCGGTGGTCATCGTGTGCCACCCGCGGCGCGCTCTCTTCCCCCCCAAAAAGAAAGCGGTCCACGCTTGAACGCTTTCTGCTGGCGCCGTGGGGAAGGGCGCGGGCGAGCACCTCTCGTGCTCACCCTGTAGCGACATGAGCACAAGGGCGGCGCCCCTTGTCTGCGTGTGGCGAAGCGTCCCATCGCTGGGCGCCATCTCGCCCGGAGCGTCGGCCACACAGGCCTCAGCAGCGACCCTCACGTGG
>LGRX02002896.1:0-40190 GCA_001247695.2 Cymbomonas tetramitiformis | reverse complement strand
ACTTAGATGAAAGTGTTATGTGCAGGTGTGCAAGAAGGTTACTGCAAGCATGATTGACTGTAGATCATGCGATAAATACTGTCACCCTGCATGCTTCCCGCCCGGTGGTCGAAGGACCGAAAGCAAATCAGATGGCACGAAATGGCAATGCATGGAATGCGCAACTGGGGTTGTGTAAAAATGTAATACATTGGTAAATTGTAATAAAGTCTTGGTTTGCCTTAGTTCGCATCAGTTTAATAAAATGGGTGCTTATTCCTTTTTATAATAAAGCCTTCGTTATGCCTTTATCATGCCTTTATTAAACCTTCGTTTGCAGCTGTGGTGGATGAGCCTTTCTTAAACCCTAAAAAAACTGCCCTCGTTATGCCTTTATCATGCCTATATTCAACCTTCGTTTGCAGCTGTAATGTATGAGCCTACCTTAAACCCTAAAAAAATACCCTCGTCACGCCTTCGTTTAGCCTTTATTAAACCTTCGTTTGCAGCTGTGGTGGATGAGCCTTCCTTAAACCCTAAAAAAACTGCCCTCGTTAAGCCTTCGTTGAGCCTTTGTTGTGCCTTTGTCGTACCTTTATTTAGCCTTCGTTGCGCCTTCGTTGCGCCTTCGTGAATCCGTCGTGACGCCTTTAACCGACCTTTATGAGAGCACAACGAAAGCAGGAAAAAATTACCTAAGTGAATGTAAGGTATCACGATGCTGCGCAATCTCCAGACTGCAGCCAGCATGCACCATCAACCGCCTCACTACCTGTGCTCTCAGGAGGAGGTCCTTGACTCGGGTGTCCTTGTCATCACTGACCTCTGGACTGAAATCCATGCTAGGCGCCTGCTTCAGATCTGGCGGCACCACTGCCTCTTGGGCAAACAGCAAGGTAAACGGCGCCACTCCTGTGGACTCTTGGATGGCGTGCTGCATTGTAGCTCAGCACGAGTGGCCAGAGTTGCTCATCCCACTCGTAGTCGAGGCCCTTCTCCAAGGCGATCTTCTTAAAACAAAACGTCATCGTGCGCACCACTCGCTCGGTGAGACCATTGCCTTCTGGCGAGTCTGGTGAGGTGACCCTCCTGTCTATCAGACAGTCTCTGCATAGCTGCTCGAACTCACCCTCGAACTCTTTGCCCCCATCCACCAAGCACTCAGCTGGCGCACCGAAGACGGCTAGCACATGACTGCGAAATGCTGCCGCAATAGTGCTTGCCTCCTTGTTGGGGATAGGCACACAGACTATGAATCTGGTGTAGTGCTCGGTCATGATGAGCACCCTGCTGTTACCAGACCTCGTTACCCTTCTTGACGGCCATGCCAGGTCCAATGACCAACGATACAATCATGAATGGCACGATCTCAAGAGGGGACAAGCATGCCTCCTCCCTCGCGTAATGAGTCTTCACACGCTGGCAGGACTCGCACTGAGTGACCACTGCCTCTACGTCCTTCTTCAGGTCGGCCCACCAATGTCGCTGCCACAAGAGATGCTGTGTGCGCCTTATTCCCCAATGGCTAGTCCTGGAGTGGTACTCCTTGACCAATGTAAGACGGTCAGCAGGCTTGGGTATCCTCACCTCCTTGCCCGACAGTTTGATCATGTAGATCTCATCCGTGGCCTCATCCCATCGGTGCCTCTTCACTCGACGGACTTCATCCTCTGGCAATTTCACGCTGCCACTGGACTTCAGCCATCTGAGGCACCACGCATCGTCATGTATGTCTCGATGCTTATCGCGGTCAGCCTGCTGCTCAGCAACACTGGCCATCAAGTCCACAAATCTGGTGGTGGTACATGCCAGCCTAGGAACTCTCATCTCTTTATCTTTACCAGGCGGACTCCAAGCAGGCACCTCAGCGCGTGCTGGTGGAGTTGCGCCCTCCTTCACGAAGTGACTCTTGTGCCTCTGACGATACTGTTCAATGGCGTAGAGCTGCCACTCCTTCTTCTTCTTCTTGGTTCCAGCCTTCTGTCGCTGAGCACCAATTCCTTCTGCACCGTTCTGCCCTTGCGAGCACATTATCTGCAGCTTCTCTTCCCAGTCGCGGTGGCTCATAGTCTTCGCCACCTGCTGAGTGTACTGTATGCGTTCGAATTTCCAACCCATTCCGCCAGCAAAGCTTGTCTCTGCTGAAGGTCCGACCTCGCGTGGTCTACCCAGTTGTTGTCTACAGCGATAGGCTGTCCTGGGGAATTCTCCGCCACTGGGGACTCCTCGCTGTGAGGAAGTCCCTTCCTGCTTGCTTCTGCGACCGCCATCAAGAGTTCCATAGCCCTGCGATCCATGGCCAGGCCCAGAATGCTTGCCAATTCTACGTCGTTCAGGCCATCAGCCATGCGTAGTTCACTTGCGCTGTAGCCCATGGCTCGCGCTTTCTCGTCGAGGCTAACTTCTCGGGATTCCTCCTCAGTGTCCTCACCGGCAGTGCGCACCACGGTGCCCATTCTCGCTAGTCTGAATGCTCTCGACCCTTGCGTTGCCATGATGGTGGGAAGAGCCCTCAGCGGTTCTCCCACCACGTTCACCACATAGTGGGGTACGCGGTCTGTCCTTACCACCGGCCTGGGCTGCCAGCCCTTGCATAGGATTGACGATACGACTCGCCCTTCTGGCCTCGCCACCTTGCCCATCACAGAGCGAAACTGGTGGTTCTGGAACAGGTTACCCCAGTACGCCCTCAGTCGGTGTGCGTAGGCGCCTGCTTGTGCTGCATTAAAGGACACTGGTCGACCAATGACGCTGGCAATGTACGGGAACACTTCGTCCCTGATCTTGGTTCCGGGTCTGTGCGACAACGGAGAAACGTTCTCCAGGACATAGCCTGGGGGCCTATGCTGCTGTAGCTGCTGCAGCGTGGACAGAAGCCGAACCACTTCATAAAATAATTTGCTGTGCCTGCCATCCAAGCCCGTGAGCGTTCCAGCAGGAGAGAGAGATCCTGGCATGGAAACCCGCACACCATGGACCCACTGACGTCCTTGAAGAGCCCCTGCTCGTATGAAATCGGCGCTCGTCGTGTCGTGTAGATCGTGGGGTAGTACCCCAAACTCTACTGCACTGGGCGAGATAAGGTCAGGATATCGTCTCAGTAACGCCGTGCACCTGGCTCTGGCCACTGTCTGACTGCTCGATGATATATCTTGATACAAGTATCGATCCACCTTCATTCCATGCCGGAGTAACCTCTCTAGGCCAGCACAGAGGCCTCCACATGGCTCATAGCACACCACACCTTCCTCCCGAGCTTGCGAGAAGAACCGCTTGTCCAGCACTCGGGTGTCCACCTTCTCCGGCTTCAAGATGCGTTCACCCTCAAAGTACTCATTGCTGTATACAGCAGGACTTCCTTCACCATGCGTGCCTCGTGACTTCCTTCACCGTGCGTGGGTCTCACCAGGCTCAGCGCCTTCCAAGCCGCTCTCGCTAGTCTCCCAGAGTCGACCACCAGCTCGGGTTGGTCTGTGTCGAACATGGCTGCGTGGTTGCACTCCAATTCCTCTTGATGGTGCAAATCGAACAAGCGATGCACCGGTCCCGTGCCCAGCTGCTCTATGGCGGCCATCTTGCAGTGGTTGGCGACCTGCACCTCTGGCGTCGCCTCTTCCCCTGGGGAAGTGTCTCCAGCCAGCATAAAGCACAGGCTGTCGCAGAAGTCCTTCGTGTAAACTTCCCCCACGCCTGCGTGAAGCGCAGTTACCTTTTCCCTCTCATGCCTTGCTCCAGTCTCGTCTGTCGTGGACGGTAGTGGGTAGCGAGATGGCACGTCGGCGTTGCTGTTCTTGGCTCCCGGGCGATATTGCACCGTGAAGTCGAACTCCTGTAGGCTGATTGCCCATCGTAGGTGCTGTCCCTGAAGGTCAGCTTTCTCCATCAAGGTGGTGAGTGGCGAGTGATCAGTCACCAGCGTGAAGTGGACGCCATGCAGGTACTGCCTCAGCGTGCGCACTGCCCACACCACCGCAAGCATCTCACCTTTGAAGCTAGCGTACTGCCTCTCCGTCTTGCTCAAGGAACGACTGATCGCCATGCAGATGTACTCTTTTCCATCGTCATCCTTCTGGCCCAGCACTGCACCAATGCCATAGGTGCTCCAGTCGGTGTACAATATGAGGGGCCTGTCATAATCGATCGGCCTCAGACATCTTCCAGAGCAGAGCGAGTCCTTCAGGTCCTGGAGCGCCTGGTCCTGCTCCTTCCCCCAAGCTCCCTTGATATCGGTATCTCTTTCTTGAGCAAGTCGTTGAGAGGGCGGGCCATCTCAGAATAATTCGGCCCCCCTGGCTCATCCACCAGGCCCTTATAGTAGTTCATCATGCCCAAAATGGAACGGAGCCCAGTCTTGTCCTGGGGCCTCGGAAGCTCCTGGATGGCCTTGCACTTTGCTTCCTGCGCGCCAATGGAGGTGTGCTCAATGCGGTAGCCCAGAAAGTCCACCGTGGCTGCCCCGAAGGTACTCTTGCCTGCGTGCAGTCTTATGCCAGCGTCTCCCAGCGTGCGTAACACCTCCTCGACGTCCTTAAGATGCTGCTCGGGCGTGGAGTCCGTGTAGACCACCACGTCATCGACGTATGCCACCGTGCAATGCTGCAGGTGACGTAGCTCGTAGTCCATGATCCTTACAAACGCAGACGTTGCTCCAGCAGCCCCAAAAGGCATCGAGGTGTACTGGTACAACTGGTTCTTCCACCAAAACGCCGTCTTGCTCGTGTCCTCTTCCGTGGCCATAGGAATCTGGTGGAAGGCTTTGGTGGCATCCAGCGTAGTCTTGAACCTGGCCTTCGCAACCTTCTGGTAAAGTTCCTCTGGTCGATGCGGCAGAGTGTTGTCCTTGAGAGAGTGTCGGTTGACGCCCCTGAGATCCACGCAGAAGCGTGTCTGGGTCCACAGGCCAGTCTCATGATCCTTCTTGCCAGCCACAACGACGTTGCTCGCATGCCTGCAATACTTGGCTGCGGGCTCTATGAAGCCATACTCCAGCAATTCCTTGCAGTGGATGTCAATGATCTCCTGCTCGCCCGGGCTGTACTTTTTCGGCCTCTGGTAAGCAGCCTTGGACTCGTCTATGAACGGGATGGAGAACGTGTTATGCTCTGCCTTGGCCTTGTAACCAGTCAGGTCGTGAGGGGTGTTGGCGAAAGTGCTCTTGCATCTGCGAAGAACAGCTCGCATTTCATCCCAATGCTCCTTCTTGAAGTCAGGATGTCCTCCAAACGTGGCATTGAGCTCCGTGTCGAGCCACGCTGCCTCGTCCTTGGTCACAGTCGTGTCACCCAGAGGCTGAAGCTCGTCCAGCACGGTGTACGGCAAGACCTCATCCTGCTCCGCGACGTTGGCCTCCCAGCCCGGCTCCCATTGCCTCGACGACTGCTGAGCCTCCCAGGAAGTGCAGGGCGACGCACCCCAGGCATTCTGTGTGGATGGCATGGCACCATGCGCAGGCACACCCTCCGCCAGCTTGCCGGCGACCCACAAAATTCCGCACAAAAGCAGAAAAAATCGCAAAATTCTGTTGAACCGCACTGCGGCTACCGGCGGGTTCGAAGCGAACAAGCACGTCATCACTCTCCACCCCCCGTGCGTTAAGCGAGAGCTCCCACCAGCAGCAGTAAAGACCACCAGCGCGAAGACAAGCGCCAGGTATACGGCCTGCGCGACGCGATGCAGCTGAAGATTGCGCCGAAGCTGCGCCCAGCGTGTCGCAAAACGTGGCTTATCCAACCTGGCCGGCAAAGCGGGCAGGTGTACACGGCCCAGCAAGAAAACCTGGGACCAGCGCAAGGATGGGACCGTCCATCCTTGACCAACTCGGCTGCCACGTACGCCCAGAGGAATGTCGGCAGCATGAGAAGCACGGAGTGCAACGTTGTCAGCATGAAGACCAGCGCAGACCCAGAGCCAGGTGAGGATCATGAGGAGCACGGCCTCAGCACAACGTGACCAGCACGCCAGGGAAATAATCACCCCCCTGAGGGGCATCACGGTCCAATCCTTTGCATGAACGTGGCGTATCCCGGCATAGACACCTGTGGTGTGCACGAAGAGGAGCCCAGCGTACCAAACGTTGGCGAGGTCCCACAGGACCCAAATGTCATAGTACTCACGGCGGGGATAACGTCGAGCGATTGACCACCACATGTAGCGAGTCCCAGCACGAGGCGACGCAGCGCCACCACCAGGCCTGAAAAGGGCACCGCAACAGATGCCAGGCCATCGCTTCCAGCATTGCCCAAATAGCGACTACGGGCACGGGACCTCGTCCCAACCACCACCAAACCACTGCACTGCCTGCAAGCGTGAAACACGCCCGCAGGACACCCGGCCTTATGCGGACTGCCTGTGCTGGCAGCCCACGACCACAGCGTTGGTCGCTCAGAAGGGCTGCCCTCCCGCTGCTCCCGGGAAGCCCCTCTGAAAACGCGCTCGTCGTCGTCGCGTGTGGTCCTCAAAATAATGCCTCTGTTGGGCCCATCTGCTCCGTCACAGCACTGCACGTCGAATGCGGGGAAGGCGGGCACCGCGAGGTGAGGTTGGCCGGTGGCCGGGGTGCTCGCGGTGCGGGCACGACGCGGGGAGTTGCCTCGCGGCGGCCAGCAGAAGGAGTGGACGCGCGTGCACCAGCGTTCACCCTCGGTCTTTGGACAGCCATGCTGCCAGCCGGCCAGCGTTGCTGACGTACAGGGCGGTCGTCGACCTCGTCCACGTACTCAGGCCTCTCTGCCACTCGAGCTTGAAGTGCGTGCGGCGCAGCAGCCAGAAAAAGGCGTTCCTCCAGGGATTCCAGCGCTGTGCGTACCCACGGAGCGGCCTGCAGCTTGGACCCCCACAGTACCTGCGTGAACTTGCGATCCTCCTTCATGAGGTACGCATCTGTGAACTGAGTGTGCCAGCGCAAACACCGCTCATGATCCTCGAAGATGTAGTAGACTGGCTTGGCGTGCGGGTGCTCCCGGCAGCACAACACATGCGCGGACCGATGCGCAACGTAAGAGCACAGCGTTCCCACACAATTCCTCGCTTGCTGAACCTCATGGCCATACTGCACTACATCGGCATAGGCCGACGCCACCGCCCCCAACAAGCTGGAGGACGTGGTCTGCCCCCCCAGAGGGAGACGCCAGCCTGCTTGCGCGCAGGCAATCGTCTTGTCGTGCCTTTTGGCGACGCTGCTGGAGATCCCTTGACGATCACGTAGTTGGAGACCTCGTCTGGCATAACACTCACCCAGCTGAAACAAGACAGGGCGGTCACGGCAGCGGTCCACGCCATACTTCACCATGAATACAGTGAGGTTGCTGCACTGCTTCAAGGCTTCCACCTCGCCTGTAGTCAGAAAGGAGTGCGATGACTGGGCGGACACGCTCGTGGCGTTTTGGACAGCACTCCAATCCGACCCCACTGAAGGTGGGGAGGGAGGTGTCCTTGTCGGAGACGGGGACAGCGGCGGCGTCTTGGCCGGAGAACGCAATCGGGCATCACGCCCGACTCTGATTGAGTTCGCCCACGACCCCACGTTGGTCAAAGTAGGAGATGTGGACGGCGACCTGGCGCGAGAAGGGCCAGCGGCCGCATTCGAGGGTCCAGCTGCGGCGGCACGCGCGGGTAGAGGTGATGACTCACGAACATTGCCCACCAGTCTGTCGTCGCTGGAAGTAGGGGATGGCGTCAGCGAATGCACTGGCGCCGCGCGTGGTGGCGAATTCGACCGTGTCAACCTCTCACGACTGAGGGACCTGGTCCGAGACGGCCCAGTGGTCGCGCGAGATGGTCCTGCCCCTGCGGCAGGCGCAGATGGCCGCGACGTCACGCGCTTGACCTGTGGTGGCGGTGGCCTGCGTGCTGCATCCACTCTGATCGCGGTGTGCCCCTCCTGCTCAGTGTTCACACACTTGAGCATCCTCCTGCTTTCCCCCAAGTGTAGGTACTCCTGGGCTGCTGCATTGTTGGCGAATACTCTGCCGGGCCCTCCGAGGCCATCTTCCACTGGTTAGAACTTGGCGTTGGAATCCAGCGCGACCAGCTCCAGGGGCAGCCGTTCCTGGCCATGCCTACACCAATCTTCGTAGATACCATCCGTGAGGGGCTCCATGTCCACTGGCTGAAGGTACCTGAGCAACTGATATGCCCAGACACCAGTGCTCTCGTACCAATGAGGGAGCTGAAGCTCTTGCAACAGCTCCTCGCCATTGAACACCGCCGCATGGTCCAACGTGCATCGCATCAGGTCGAGGTACTGCGTGGCCGTGTTCGGCTGAACGCAGAAGACCTGCTTCTCCAAATCCCACATGAGAGTCCCAGTGACCTCACCGCTGGGGTACGTTAGCAGTGCTTGGACCTTGTCCTGCAACACCTTAATCATGCTGGTGTCGAGCATCGCGTCACATCTTGCTCGGGGGTAGATGACACTCCGCTTGCTGGCGCTGGACGGTATGTGAGTGGAGTAACTGTCGCTGAACGACCAATTGTCACTCCCCTCGTCCTGGTGCAGCTTCTGGTAAACGCCCAGCCAACTGGGCCACTTCAGCTGATCTCTTGTCACCCACTTCTGCTCACGACACCGAGCGAACTCCACACAGACATGTTCGTCGGACGGTGGAGCTGGCATGTCTTGGCCGGGATACAGGACGATGCGGCAAAGGCGCGCGATGTCGTGCCTGTCTCGGTACAGCCTCTGGTCCCCCTATCTGTAGTCAGGAACGACATCGTCCCCTCGGTCATCCCAGAACTGTCTGACCCTTCCGCCCACCCAAGGGATCGGGCTCGCACAGAATTGTTCGAGAACGCGCTTCGACTCTGCCAGTACGGCAGGCGCCAGTGGTCCCAGCGCACTTGTTCGGCGATTGTCAACGGGACATGTCCACGCGAGAGCTCGCTGCAGCAGGGCTGCGTGTGAACTGGTGCGAGGTCGTGGGAGTTCGCCAGGCTCTATCGGCGAAGGTGAAGGCGATGTCACCGGCGACACCTCACTGTCATCGATGTGCTCGGAGCGCACACCGGAGGCGGCTATCCTCTCCTCCCCTGCGCTGGGAGGCTGGTACGGCGGCCATTCACAAACCAGATCTTGGCCAAAGATCTCTGTCGTCAAGCACACGACTGGGTCCACTCGCCTGGGTTGGTTGGGACGCTTGGGTGGCGTCATGTCCACCAACGGGAGCACCACCTGGGTGTCCATGCCCAGAATCGAGGGCGCATGTGACACAGCCACGCCACTCCCAAGCTTGATATCAATCATGAGGGAGTTCTTCAATGGCCCAGTGCCTATCAGCAGATCCCAAGAGTTCTCGGGCTCAAACGTCACGAAGGCATGCAGCCGGTGAAGCGCCATGTGTGGTGTACCCGCAGCCAGTATGACGTCCACGTGACAATAGTGCGTGAACTTTGTCGGACTGTTGTCACACCTGGTGACTTTGGCGCCGGTGCTGGCCTCGTACACTGTGAGCCCCAGCCGCCTGACGACTGCGATGGAGATGATGTTACAGTTGGCGCCGGTGTCCATGAGAATTGCCCGATAGAGCATGAGCTCACCACCAGAGGACACCAGCGCCAAGCCCTCATAAAGGGTGGCATTTTGCAATTTGCAAATAGGCTGCACCTGCGCCATCAGCAGCGCCTAATCCTCGGTCAAGTGCTGCCTCATCTTCTCCCGCAGTGAGTCATAGGCGCGGGTCTTGATGGTGCCAGCCCGGACATGCCCATGGTCACTGAAATCGACCACCCCCAGGTCACTCACACACGCAGCGGCTGCACATCGGGCGGCGGCACTGTCGACCACGCCGTCGGGCATCTCATCCAGTGGCATCTCTTCGCCCATCTGGTGCCCTGCGCTTTCTGCTGCGGCTGCTGCTCCCTCTTCCGCCTCCTGCACAACTGTAGCGGGCATGTCCTCAAGCTGGTGCTCGTTGACCTCGGTGTGTTGCTCAACCGCGTCCCCTGGCTCATTGCCCTCGAGCTCCTCCAGGGCCAGGAGGTTCTCGATGTCCTTCGGAAGGTCTATGGCGCGCTGGGACAGTAAGACCGCAGCAATCTGCGAGCAGGTCCGCATGGAGCTGCGGAGATTGGACGCCAACAGGTGGAACTTCCTGCTGAGGACGTTGGGAGGGATGGCTCTGGGCACCTGGGCAGCTTTGTCAAACTCCTCAGGTGTTTTGACCTTGAAGCCCTGCATCTTCTGCGTATTCCCCAGGGCAACTGCGGCCCTAGCCTGGAGCTCTGGTGCGTGGCTCACACCAGCGCGGTCGCTGACACCCAGCCCTTCATCGGTGAGGCAGTCGCACTCGTCCACATCATACTCCGCTCGCTCGTTGAAGTTGGAGTGATACTCAGCGTCGTCATCACTCGCCTCTGACTGGGCCTGTGCCTCGGTGCTCTTGCCTCCCTTGGCCGGTGCTGCTGCCTGCAAGCCTGACAGCTCAGCAGCGAGCTTCTCCTTCACTTCGGCGCTGGCTGCCACCTGCTGCTGCTGCTGCTTGGCCTCCGGCAGCTTGAGCCACTCCTTCGTGGTGATCCCCATCTTGTGCTTGTCGAAGCGATGCGCGATGTTGTAAGCGCGCAGCTGGGCGTTCTTGACTTCATTTGGGTACTTTGAGTTCTGCCGGTCCTTGTGGAAGTTCGGGGGCACTCGGGAGTCACGACAGCCAGTCCAGCAGCGGTCTGGGGTATGATACAAGCGCGTGAAGCAATACTCGCACTGCCCGTCCTTAGGAGCTTCGGGTGGCGGAACCTTGCTGTACGTGGACTTGTTCATCTCAGCATTGTTCGCCTCCCTCGGTGGCTTCTTTGCATCATCATCGCCAGGCTGCGCCGGCTCCTTCTTCTTGTTGTCCCTGCGCCTGTCCCCAGTCTTCCGGGCAGAGCCAGAGCGCCTCATGGAAGCCACCAGCTCGGGGAGGTCAAGTCCAAGTTGCCTCGCCTCATAGCAAGAGTACACGCAGCTAGCCCTGCGAACGAGGTCCTGCTGCTGCGCCAGCGCCCAGGCTTCAGCATCGTTCTTCAGCTTATCCTGGACCTCTACGATAACCTCCAGGTCCTCCCACGTGACCTTGTTGGGGGCAGGATGGCTGACTCGCAGCTGCTCGGACACGCGCTCCCTGTACTCCTTGATACGCAGCCCCTTGATGCATTCCTCGATGTCCTGCCTGACGATGGAGTCCTCCACCATCTTGCCAGCGTTGAGCGCTGACTCCCTGCGGCGGCAGCTCTTCACGTAGGCGAGGCCATCTTGTTCGGGAGTCTGTGACTTGGCGACCAGAAGGTCCTCCTTCTCCTTGGTACCCTTCATCAAGAACTTGCTTGGCCTCGAGTTCTGCAACGAAAGCCCTCAAGGCCCAGAAATAGTGAGAATCCTCATTGCCATCCGTGCCTGTGAGACCCTTGGTAGAGGTTCCCTCCGATTGCCACTCGTCAGACTGTTCACCATCGACATCGCCATCCTGGAACCTTCTGCAGACTGCCCATGTCACGCCTGGCTTCAGCTCATGGAAAGGAGGTTGTGCACAGCGCACAGAGCCCTGGAAAGAGTCCCTCTCAGTGAGATCCTTCAGGACATGATACGCGTGTGAAGCCATGAGGCCATTCTTCATGTATGCAGCGCACCACCAGTCATAGGCGACTGAGGTGGAATGGTCATCCCCTGCTAGGAACGAAGGCAGGCCGTCCCATAATGATCTGTAATCTGGCTGGGACTCCCTCAGGGCCTTCTTCGCCTGTGGGCTGAGCCCCTGGAAAGTCGCTGACCTCATGTGCCTGCGTACCCTGGACTCATGAGCCCGCTGCACCTTCCCCACCATTTCAACGAAGCGCCTGATAAAGAGCGCCATATCCTCATTCTTGCAAACAGTGTAACAAAGCTTCGTGTCAGCTTTGTCAAGTGCGTCACTGTCCCTGTCATACTGGTCCATATCGTCTAAGCTACTATCGAGTGCGAAGAGAAACTGACTGGCTGCGGGCACTGAGGCCGCCACTCCTCCTGCGAGTGCTGCTGCTGCTGCTGATGCTGCTGCTGCTGCTGATGATGATGGTGATACTGGTGTAGAGGGGCTAGATTCTGGAGCCGACCCCCCTGTGCTCATATAGCCAGTGATCCGCCTCTGACTATTTCTTTCCCGAGCCAATCGCCGTGCGCACGTGCCTCGCGTTCTGTGGACTGGACAGCGGCGACGCTCAACTCCGCTTCTCCCTCCGTGGTCAAGTACTGCGTTAATGCTCAACGAGTGGGGCAAAGGAGGTGTGCCCTCCCTCAGCGCAAAGCTCGTTCACCAGCAGGATGCAGGCTTAATTCAGGCTGGTTTAGGCCAGTGCGCTGAGTGCCCCTGGATTCACACCGTTCTGAACAAGCAGGAGGGCGAGACGCGTATAACCAGCGCAGGCCCAAGAGTCCAACAATATGTCTCGGCGCTCTGAATCAGCAGCAGATGCAGAGTACTCGTGTGAGAAAGGCTTAAAGCTGAGCCAGTGTGCTGAGCACCCCTGGATACGCAGAGCCACTGTTCATCAAGAGCACAGAGTTTGTCATTGGAACTCTTTCTCAGCCAAAGTACCAGGAACAACGTCACTACGCAGAGCTGGGGGCTAAGCCAGTGTGCTGAGCACCCCTGGATTCGCAACACCACTGCTCATTAAGGGTCCAGAAGTTGCCATGGAAGTTCGTTCTCAGCCCAGTAAGCAAGAGTGCAAGTCGCTACGCAGAGCTGGAGGCTAAGCCAGTGTGCTGAGCACCCCTGGATTCGCAACACCACTGCTCATTAAGAAGGTGACCGGTGTCATAAGGGCCTCACCAGTTGCCAGGTACCGTAGGAGAGCTAAGAGAGTTTTAGCAAACATCTGCAGGTGTTCTAAAAATAACCAGCAGCACGCCAGGCTGAGCCAGTACTCAAATCAAGTCTGAATTCACCAGATATCTCTGCCAGAACAGTAGATAATATATATGAAGCTGACCCAGTTACTGGCTACTATCTCATGGTCCTTGTGGGAGGACCATAATCGATTATGGTCCTCCCACAAGGACCAATGTTGCAAGAATTTAATTGGGCATTGGTTCGGATCTAGAAGGCGCGCCCAATGATTTTTAGTATCAATGGGACATATATTAATTACTTCGATGCTTGGTCCGACCTGGATCCACCCAATATATCCATGGCGTTCGCATTTGCGACAAGCACCCTCAACTTTTCAGATTGCATTTTTTCTGCAAATTCAAAAAGGCACAAAAAGATACGATATCTTCAATAATTTTTTGGGAATAGTATGTGCAGGCTACACCTGCGTCCATGCGGTCATATCGATCTTATACACATGTCCCCATCATATTTGGGTCATACGTCATGTTGGAGTGCATATATTAGCCATCTCTAATGCTTATTAACAACCGTACACCTTTTTAGTCGGTGTTTTAGCCGGAATGGGATAATCGGTGCAAACATGACCCATTATCCACGATGCCCGCTAGAGTGCATTCACAGTGTAGTAGGAGCGTATGGTGCTTAAACTTTTGAAGTATATCCATAAAATGATTTTTTGAAAGCTTAACATAAGCCATATGGGCAAGTATGTGAGCGATGTGCACTCGTTAGCTTGACGCGAAGTGAAAATTAGAAGTGCAAAAATCACAAAATCCTTATTTCACTCGGGAGTGATCAGCCGCCACGGTAAACGAGAGCTCAGATGGCGACTAGAGTGTGGACTATCCAACTAAGTTTTCATATTTGGTCATAAACTCAAGGTGTGCGACCATGCGCGGCCAACACCGCGCACCATGCAACCGCTAGGACGGTTAAAGACTATGGTCCTTGTGGGAGGATGGACCATCTTTTTTTCGACGATTTCGATAAAATACATATCAAAAGCGCACCCTTTAAGCACGCCCCTCTAGCACACGCGTGGACGATCCTGTAGGGGAAATTATTCAATTGACTCATAAATATGATGCCAAAAGCACGTATACGCCTCAAAGATCCATGTGGCACTCATAATAGTCATCGCGCGTTGGTCCTTGTGGGAGGACCATGAATTTGGATAGTAGCCATTACTGCCTTCAGGGCTGATGCCGCTGCTAATTCTCTTGTGAACGCACTCCTGCTTCAGGCTTAGGCCAGTACACCAGGGGTGTCCCTGGATCAGCCGTCAGACAGGGTGGCACCGTCAGGGAAGCCGTAAGGTGTAAGACCACTCATACAGGTAGTAACTCACTGCTAATCCACTTCTAATTAGTCAGCCCAGGCAGATGCCGCTGCTAATTAGCTTCTAGGTCACACACTTGCCTTCCGGTTAGGCCAGTGCACCAGGGGTGTCCCTGGATTCACTTCAGACAAGGTGGTCAACTAGAGGGACCGCAGGAAAATAACTGCTCATTAAGGTGGTCATTCACCGCTGATCTGCTCTGTCGCTGCCGCCGCCCAAGCTGATGCCGTGCTGATTAGCTTATCAGTGAAGCAAACCTGTCTACAGTTAGGCCAGTGCACCTTGGGTGCCCCTGGATTCATTGTAGAACAAGGTGGTAAAGCTGGGCATATTGCAGGATAATAAAGGCCGCTCATTAAGCAGTAAATTCAGTGCTGATCCGCTGCCGCCGCCACTGGTAGCCTTTTTTCGTGCAAGTACCACCAAGTACAGAAAAGAAGAAGGGTTCGCCAGTGCACCTTGGGTGCCCCTGGAGTCGCCTGACTTCCGAATCCGCTGTCACAAACTGCTGTTAACTTCTCGCCAGAGGGTCTCTACTTCCGAATTAGCACTGAAATAAAAAGCCGCTCCGCGCAGGACATTATTGTTTCGTAGAAGAATAAAAACAGCAGTAAAATATGTTCATCAAAAGATCGGTATAATAACCAAAAGTACGAATTATTGTACAAAACTGTGAGCAGAACCGTTTTAGCGGTCTAGCACTGGCACGCGAATAGCCACCTAGCACTTGCGAAGGCAAAACAATAATGAGTCCACTAGCCTTGACCTGTGGTCAGAGGTTACTTATATCTCAATTCTCTGTCACATCTCCCAAAACTGTAACAGGCTTCCGCCCTGAAATCTTCATCTAGCCAATGGAAAGTCATTATTCCATGCCAGCTTTAACAATGTTACCGTTTACCACATTCTGACTGACACGTCAGTGGCAAAGTAGTAACTGTCATATCATCTTATCACTTCTTGGTCACCCGATAATGACCATATCTTCTCTGGCAGGTCTACACTTCTCGAGCAGTCATCTTACGTGAGGCCTGTCATACTTGTCATATCTGTCACGCCTGTCACCAGCTGGACAAACCCGGCACGGTACCATGGGAAGCCGGCGTTTGTTACAGAATACCTCTGACCTTTATAGTCTTGGCATGAAGTAAATACCTCTAACTTGTATAGTCGCTTGGCATGACGAAGTGAATTACCTTACCTTACCTTACCTTACTTAGTCAATCAGCACCAGCAGCAGCAGCAGCAACAGCAAAGCTCGAATCCCAACGGGCGATACAGTCGAATGTTCCATCTCACGATCGCCAGACGCTAACGATGACAGTGCCACTGCAGTCGCGTACATTTACCGCGACGCCACCCACACGCCATCGCATGGCATGTTGGGATGCAAAAAGCGAAGCACTGTCGCGCACCAGGGTAGAAGTCTTCCAAAATTCTTTACGGCCCGTAAACTATATATTCCGCTGGCCCGCTTTCGGCCAAAACGGTCAAAGAAGAACAATGCCCGCCGCAGGCGCGAAATTTTGAAATTACGTATGGGGGTTTGATAAAAAGTGGCATAAAATGCCTATATTTTTGGCCGAAGTTTGGCCGGCTCATATTTTTGTGCGGCCCGGGGGCGAAAGCCCCTTCGGCCCGGTTTCGGCCCGGAGCGAGCTTCTGCGGCCCCGGGCCGGCCCGCCACGGTAAGACTTCTACCCTGTCGCGCACATGATCCTACGGTCAGATAGCCTAGTGGAGATCTCTTTTTGAGATCGATCCGTCTAGTACCTTACCTTAGTCAATCAGCAGCAGCCGCAACAAAGCTCGAATCCCAACGGGCGACGCAGTCGATTTTTCGATCTCACGATCGCCATACGCTAACGATGACAGTGCCACTGCATTCGCGTATATTTACCGCGACGCCACCCACGCGTTATGGCATGGCATCGTGCTGGGAAGTAAAAAGCGAAACACTGTCGCGCACATGATCCTGCGGTCAGATGATATAATGGCGATATCCATGTTAACATCGCATGGCCGACGCGATGTTCGTAAATCGAAATTACCGGATGGAACCTCGGCTGCCACGACTGCACTAAAATGTAACGCCCGACAAAAAGAAATACGAGCATCGCGGCGCGCCACGTCGGACGGAATGGTAATTAATCGTGCTGTCCAAAAAGATGGACGCCTAGTGGAGATCGCATATTTGTGATCGACAGCGCCTAGTACTTACTTAATCAGCAGCAGCAGCAGCAGCACGGCGGCAGCAAAGCGCGAATCCCAACGGGCGACACAGACGAACTTCCGATCTCACGATCGCCAGACGCTAACGATGACAGTGCCACTGCAGTCGCGTACATTTACCGCGACGCCACCCACGCGTCATCGCGTGGCATGTTGGGATGTAAAAGAAAAACACTGTCGCACACATGATCTTACGGTCAGATGGCCTACAGTGTAGGCCCGTTCATAAGCAACAGTCATTTTCGACTCAGCGGCTGCAAAATAAGCAATTTGCTTATGTATACACCCCTGTAGGGATCGCTATGTAAGCGATATGAAATATGATATATGGCGCGGCTATTATTGAACGTTAACAGCTCGCGCAGCGTATGTGTGGGTATGAGTGCAGACGCTTCTCCAGAAGTGCTGCTGTAGCTCAATGCTACCTCATTTACGCCAATGCCCCGCACCTCTCAGGTGCTACCACAATTGGGTTGTGAACCCGAGGCATTGGGTGAACAGCAGTATCGGCTGATCGAATACGCCATGTGATACCCGCATGCTTGTTCAATTCATGCTTGAAGCGAAGATGAGTCTTCTCAGAACACTTCGGTTCTTCAAGACTAATCTTGCTTTGCCATCTCGATGCCAATACCTGGCCTCTCGATGACAGGTGTCACTCAAGGTGAGTGGATGACAGATGGTATGGCTGTACATGTCATAGTCGACCGTACTGACGACTGTATGTCATTATAATATATGACATGACACGACATGACATGACATGACATGGTATGACATGTATGACAGGTATGACAGGTATGACACATATGTCATCGGTCATAACCCTGACAGATCTCCCCTCTTAAAAGAGTTGTGACCTCGCAATATAGGGTGCATACCTTTGTATATGTCTTTGATGTCTTTGTTGTTGTGCTGGTACCAGTCTTCTTACACCGATGAGGCGTCCCTCAAGGTGTTTTAGGATATCGGGGGGAACTGAGTCCACTTTAAACCCTCACCTTAGGCATTTAGCCCTACAGTTCTTAGGATGTAGCCCCCATGAATTGCGTATCGTATTTCAGAGTGACGTTTCAAGGTATCTTCCGAGGTTTACGTTACGGATAGATATTTGCGCTTGCCGATCGACGAAAACCCATTGGGTACATGTTTCCACGGCCTTATATAGTGCACCCACCCCTTCCTCCCCTCCTGAAGCTACTATGGAGGTTCACAGGCGGCATGGGGAGCCTTTCTTTGAAGGCTTGTTTTAATGCATGCGGAGAGGCCCTGTTCGGATTTATAATCCTGTGTCCCGGTCTGCTCAACTCCTCAATATTTGGTCCGGTACGCGCGCTTTGACGAACATTTCATAGATTGGATTCGACAACGTACTAATGTGAAATTCGTTTTAGTTATGTGTGTCAAGCATAACTCAGGATCACAACTCCGCCCACCTCAGTATCCGGTAGCGCGGATTACTGGCCGATTAAATATGAAGTGCACTAGAAATGCAGCGCTGATTGCTTAATACACTGGTGCTTAAAAACGGGCCCGCACTGTAGTGGAGATCTCTTTTTTGAGATCGACCGTGCCTAGTATAAACTAAGGGGATGCCACGCCCAGTGTTTGCCGCGGCGACTACAAGACGCACTTAGGGAGAGCCGTGCGATGCAGGGTTGGTTTACTTGCTGGAATTGTCACACCGCTTACTTTTGTGACTCTTCACGTAGTAGTGTTTATGACTGTCACCCGAACCAGAACCCTAACTGTTTATGCCCATATAACGGGTTAACTTATCAACTTTATTACATTCTGAGAAAACTATCACTGAGTGAATATATCCCGGGTCTTAGGGGTATATCCAACAGGTTTGGTCCCACGCACTCTTTATTTTAGACACTGCGAATTTTAGCCATGTCTGGCTAAACAACGACGCTTGAGATGGAGTGAGGGGCTCCACTAGAGGCGCGGCGGAGCGGTATGGCCTAGCTGATGTCTGGTTGATTGGATTTACGGGAAGCTTGTGCACGAGGCGGACTTCATTTTCCTTGCTACGCGTTGGTTGACGTTGGAAATTTTGGTCGGATCCGACACCACTTTCCTTGGCCGCGCCACTCTGCATCCACATGCACGTGGGGGAATCTTTTACCCCACAGCTTTCCTTGCTTTCCTCGACAACCGCATTACGACTTTTGGCCGCCGCTCCTTCCGCACCTCGTCCCATTTCCCCTCACTTCGTCTCTACATACAGTCTCTTTTATCATGGTTGCGACTAGATTGACTTCGAGTATGGCGTCACGCCGACGTTCTCTAGCGACGATTTTCGACTCTGCTGCCGCACGTAATTCCGTCACGCCGGCTACGCCGGCACCTGCTGGTGTTCCGACTGCGAACTCCGCCCAGGCAGTTTTCTTGGCGGGGGTTCGCTCACTGACCCGTGAGCGCTTCGACGAGAGCGTAGCGAAGCACGTCATCCGGAACTGTTTCCGTGAGAAACATGAGAGATTCACCGGCACTGAGTCCAACGCGCAGGTGCTCCTCGCAAAGCTGGTGCCTGCCCTCCAGGAGGCATTCGAGGCACAGGCCGTTTTATTTGCGCCGCTTTTCGACTTGGAGGACTCCACTTGCTTGGCCGTCCGCTCGGCCAACAAACTGCTATTTTCGACTCTCGAGCTCATCGTGTGTTCCGCCTCTCCGGCGGGGGACTGGCTCGAGGCATCTGTAACGCTGCACCCGATGGACGGCAAGCGGGTTTTACCGGAATTCGCACGTCGCCTGCTGGACTCCGGTGCACCCTTTCAGGGGACATCGGACCTCCTTGGCGTCCGCTTCAAGGCCTACACCGACCCGTCGGAGTCCGTCACGGACTTCAACGCAGCCTTGCGGTCCGCGAGAAGGAGGAACACCTTGGACGATGACGAAGCGAAGGAGCTGTTTATCACGGCGCTGGATCCGACGTTCTACGCGCCGGTGGTGTCGCGGCTCTTCACGCATCAGCAACGGGCGGCCGTGGACCTCTTGACCATGCAGCAATGGGTGATCGAGTGCTACGCTCGGCACGTCCAGGCCGGTACACGCACACTGCCACCCTGTCCGCAGCGGCCGTGGCCACTGACGGTGACAGCTCGCAGCTGTCCGACCTCACGGCCATCATCCTCGACGTGAAGCGGCAGATGAAGGTCTTGGCGGACAAGGTCAACGGCAAGGGGTTTACCCCGCGGGCGGACAAGATGAAGATTGGCAACGGAGGGGGCGGCTCCGGTGTTCGTTTTGCGGCTGGTGACCTCCCGACTGGGGGGAACTGGTCGCAGTCGCAGGGGAGGAAGCGCGTTGCCTTTCACAAAGGCAGCGGCGACTTCATCCCGTTTTGCCAAAACTCGACATGCAAGAAGGAAGAGGCACGCCACTGGCACCGCGACTGCCCGAATGGCGGCAAGCACGGCGCTGGGGGAAGCTTCCACAGCTTCTCCCTCGGTGACATCGAGAACGACTTGCTGGCGGAGCAGTTTCAGACGGCCATGGACGAGCACGACGGCGCGCGGTTCGATGCACTCTGCCTTCTGGCGGGAGGCAGGCCGGAGATGCTCGACGGCGTTTCGGCATGTGCCTTCGGGCTCGAGCCGGTCCGGGAGGACGGTGCGTTGCAGGATTTCCTTCCCTACTGCCAGCCTGTCACTCATATGGGGGGCTTCACGGTAGGTGGTGTTGCGAGCGGGATCTCGGCTGCCGCTTGCACACATGTCCGGGAGGACCCACCGCCGGCTCCACCGCCGGCGGCAATCACGCATGTTTACCCAGACGAGTCAGAGGCGTCCGACGACGGTGTCATGATGCCGATGGACCCCATGCACGCGCACGAGCCCGACCTCTGCTTTGCGGACAGGATCGCGCAGATGGGGGGACTCTCGATCACGGCTGAGGGCAAGGACTTGGCAATGCGGTACATGCACGCCGAGTCGGAGGCTGGCTCTTACGACAGCGACGCGGACGAGTCGTATGCTGGGTGTGACCCGGCTGACGGTGAGGGTGCGGTACGGCAGCCTCCGGCCCCTCGACAGGGATGCGGTACGCCGCCTTGGGGGTTTGGCCGCTCTTCGGCAATTGTTGTGATGGTGTGTGCACTCTTTTGTGTTTGCGCCACCGCGGCGCCACTCTCCGCTGCGGCTCTTGGCGAGGCATGCGCACCGGGCCCCACCGGCCTGGAGGTCGGTGGTGCTGCTGAGGCAACCGCAAGCACATCTACAGTATCTTTTACGGCGTTGACACGCTGCGAGGCCGGCTTGGGCACTGCGGCGCCGGCTGCTATTCCGCCGCGCCGGCACGGCCGGCACCGTGCTCGGCGGGGGCTTCATAATGCAAACATTGGGCTTTATGTCCCGGTACACCCGCCCCCTCCACCGCTGTACTGGGATGCTCCACCGTCACCGGATTATTCACCGGGACCTACTACAGACGAGGAAGAAGGGGAAGGTCCATCACACGGCGATCAAGACTTTTCAGATTTCTTCTGTGACTCCACGAATGATTCAATCACGGCATCGACAACTTCAATTTACGGCACTATGACTGTGTTGCGGGCTGGCACTGCACTGCCACCGCCTACTAGTGGCTAGAAAGTTAATCATGCCGCTCCTGCACAGTGAGATTGACCGTAGCTGTATGTGCAGAGGGGTCCGATCACGGGCCGGTTTTGGCTTTGCAACTCTTGACTGGGAACAGCCCTGCCAGAAAGGACAGGCCTTCCCTTAGAGCTAGATTTCAACCGCTGTAGATGGTGTTTGTTCACAGGTTTCCACTTCGGCTGGCCGGTCACCACACCAGGTGGTGTGCTGGAATTGTCACACCGCTTACGTTTGCGACTCTTCCCGTAGTAGTGTTTATGACTGTCACCCGAACCAGAACCCTAACTGTTTATGCCCATATAACGGGTTAACTTATCAACTTTATTGCATTCTGAGAAAACTATCACTGAGTGAATATATCCCGGGTCTTAGGGGTATATCCAACATTACTCGAAAACCATGAGAGTTCAGATTTGCCGCTCGATCGTCTCAGAATCCCAACTTCCTCGCTTCTGAGCGTTCCGACAAAGCTTTGACCGAATATTTCTCTACATTTTAACGATGAAAACGGAGGGTCTGCTCGCTGTATGCATATATTTCTTGGTGTATCATGGAGACACAAACTTCCACCTCCGGGAGGATGTGGTCTTTCTGTCACCCCTCGACGCCCGAGGTGCCTTGTCAGCACTATCATCCGTGGTGGGAAAATATAACCCCCTGTATTTTATTTTCATGCATCTTAGACTTTGACACCACCCGAGCATCTCGTCTCAGCTTCACAGCGTTTGTGGAGACTGGATAAACACACATATATATATATATATATATATATATATGGATAAGCTCCAGATTGGTGTAGTGATGGGAACGGAGATATATATATGATAATGTAACTTATATATATCACGGTCCCCGAACGAACGAAGCTGGACAGCGGAGGTCCCGGAGGTCACAACAAACTAAGATGGGATAATAAAATACTTAGGTTGTTTTATTATCGCAGAGCGAAACGAACACACGGACAGGCAAGATGCAAGTGACACCACAGGGCGAGGGGTGACACGGGAAGAGACAGTCACCCCCAATTTATGGGGGGGCAAAAGTCTGTCTCCCCGTGACACCACCTCACCCCGAAGGCGTGAGGTGCCACGACGCAAGCTGGCCAAGGCGGTCCTAACATCCTACGGCTGGCCATCGCTGGTCTCAAGATGCATGCTCTAGGGGCTTACGCCCATGCACGTGCTGCGGGGATGTCTACTCCCGCAGGCCTACAAAGGCTACTAGGCTCCAACGTGCGAGGGTGGATGGCGGCGGAATCCTCGATCATGGATGGAGTCGAGCGCCGCCGGGATGTCGTCAACCAATGCCCACGCGGTGCAGCGCCATGATGCATGGCACCACCTGAGCGAGTGCGGGGACGAGGACACCCAGAGGGGGGCGAAGGTGGAAAATGCGGCGTGTTCCTACTAAGCTGCACACGAGTGCGAAAGCAGAGAGGAGAATCGGTGGGATGGGTTTCGTAGCACCACCACACGCCACCACGCAGGCAGTGGCCAAGGGGCACGCAGGGTGGAGGGGAGAGTGGAGGCCGCTGCGGACGCAACTCGGTGTGGTCAGAGTTCTCGTCATTGGCGAAGGCGATGGACTCGCGATGTTGGTGTCTGGCGCATAAGCACCACCAGACACCACCAGACCATAGCCAGGGGTAAGATGATGTCGACGTAGTCGGAGATACGCCACCACTGAACGCATAGCGGCCATACGCGCATGCTGACGTGCGGTGGACATGGGTGCAGACCGCAGGCTGCAGAATTCTGCGAGGGAAAGATAGGGTTTCAAGGCGAAACTCCAACTTTTCGTAAAATTGACAATTTCAAGTGATGAAAAGGTCAAATTGAGGTAGATTTTGACGCTGAAAACGGCGGTCGCGTCAGAAACGTCGTGCGGTAAGCCAATTTTGCTGCAGTTGAGGTGCTGCTGGCCAGAGTGTAAAGTAGGATCACGTGATACGTTGTTCGCGACACTGAACACGTGTCGAAAAAAAATGAAGAAGCGAATGCCGCTCAAAGCCCGCCGTAGAAGTCAAGCATGTGGTGAATTCTACTCGAACAAGATGTGGCTTGACGCGCTCAAGGTCGTCGTCAAAGCAAAACGTCGTTGATGTCGCGATGTCGTCGTTGGACGTGCAGATGCCGCACGCGAAGTCCGGGAACTGGTTCCGTTCCGGGGAGACGACCGGTGCTTCTGGAGACACGCGGAGTCAGATGCGTCGGTGAGCAATGCGCTCAGCCGGGTGTGAGTAGCTTGTTCCGCTACGATAACCGCTGGTTCCGCGGGATCAAAGTAAGATGAAACCTGAAACCACCACTGAACAGTGGTGAGGCCATAACCTGATGGGAACGGAGATATATATATGATAATGTAACTTATATATATCACGGTCCCCGAACGAACGAAGCTGGACAGCGGAGGTCCCGGAGGTCACAACAAACTAAGATGAGATAATAAAATACTTAGGTTGTTTTATTATCGCAGAGCGAAACGAACACACGGACAGGCAAGATGCAAGTGACACCACAGGGCGAGGGGTGACACAGGAAGAGACAGTCACCCCCAATTTATGGGGGGGCAAAAGTCTGTCTCCCCGTGATGTAGACATTTCATTATAATCCAGATTGGGTGTAGGCACTTCATTTTAATCTAGATTGGGTGTAGGCACTTCATTTTAATGTAGATTGGGTGTAGGCACTTCATTCTTAATCTAGATTGGGTGTAGGCACTTGATTTTAATCTAGATTGGTGTAGACACTTCATTATAATGTGTCATTGGGTGTAGACACAGGTATAGGGGGTACGGGTCGCAATTTCTTTTGTTATTTGTTGCAAAAAGAAAAAAAAACATTATTTCGCGAATTCAACCGGTAGATATCAACATCCGACCACAATGAACATATCTAACCGTTGAATTTGCGAAATAATGTTTTTGTATGCGATTACTAGCGAAAAACCTGTTGGATTCAGTGCACCGTAGGTCATAACTTGCATGACTCCGTTTGACTGTACCAGTACTCGTACAGTACTTGGTGACAGATACCTAGGTCACAGATGCATTATATTCGTTTATCTTTATAATCAGTTTACACTTGTATGAGAAGAACTCAGTGAACACCCGATATATTGTCGGCACAATATATCTCACAGGTTATGGGGTATCACCCCGCTTTCTTCACTGCTGACTTTGCCATGATTGGCTAAGTACTTCCGATTGGCGGGGCGTTGGGGCCTCGCGAGGTGTTGAGTTGGCCAATTTAGAACGTGCGGCTTGCGCTATGTTACGGTGAGATTTTGGATCGGGAACTTTCGGCCTCTTCTAGCAGCTTGAGGAACTCGTCGCGGGAAATGGAGCCGAAAACGTGGGACATATTGCCGAGGAGGACGGCGAAGTCGGCCTCGGAGTCAGGTCCATCGAGGTTGAGGCCCACGTTTGGCTTGAAGCCATGGGACCTCGTGAGCTTGGAGAGCTCCTCGCCGTAAGTAAAGGCGTTGTGCCTGTAGTCGAGCTTGTCGGCGAATTCTGCGCGTTGCGAAGCACGAACAAGGGTGGACTCCCACACAGAAGAGTCCGCGTGAAAATCTGCGGAAGTGGCTGCCCGAGACACAGGCGTCGGGCGGGTGCTCAATGACGACATGCGCACAATAGGCTCAGGAACGGCGCCCCCAGCGGTGCGGGAGGGCGTCTGGGTAGGTGAGGGACTAGGGGAAGAGCCCCCAGCGCTGCGGGCAACCCGAAGACCAGCGCCCAACGGAATTCGGTCGGCAGACATACTCGGAAAGTCGGAATGACGTAGTCGGCGATGTTGACGGTCCAAACGCGCTAGAATAGCACGCGAAGAGGGGAGCTAGAATAGCCCGCCGATGAACGAGATCGTGCCGCGAAACTGACGCACGAAGAAGAATGTTGCGGCGGGCTCGAAAAGCACCGCCGGGAAGAACAACCGGAACGGCTGAATCAGACCGTTGGAGCAACGGGATCGATGACCGAGAGCAGACGCGAGGCCCCACTGACCGGTGGTGAGGCCCATAACCTGACGGAGTGAGAGAAATATGCAGGGTAGGATACACTGGATATATATATATATATATATATCACTCAACAAGAACTGAAGCTGAACAGTGGTACACTCAGGGTGAAGCTTACAGACATACGATGAGATAATAAAAGACTTACGGGAGTTTACTATCGAGATCGGAACTAGACTTGCACCACAGATCGAAGGGTGACACACTGGCAGACTGCCGGACCCCCCTAAAGGGAGGGGGAGGGAAATCTCTGCCTCCATGACTCCTCCAAAATTAAGAACATGGACGAAGTGACGAGTAAAATGGTTCCAGATTTACTGCAAGCTATTACTATCAGCACAAGTTGACCCCTTTCACTTAAAATACTCGGTTTTCGACGTCGAGGTCACACATATTTAGACATCATGTACCTCATCGACCCAAAAGAAGTATTCGATCGACACCATGTGGACTAAAGAGGTTGTGGGCTTGCAGCTCCCGACCGATATTTTTTGGTGTAGAGTCTCCGTTGCCACAGTTTGGTCGCATGATATCTAAGATTTAAATAAAAAAAGTGGACAAAGGGTAATGGTTTGTGACGGGCCAAGTGTTCGCTTGAATTCAAAGCTTTGCAGATACATTGCCTTATAAATTGTTTGGGTGCTCGACTGGAGATGGGGTGTTCCGCTGTTGAAGCGAAGTTTGGAATCAAGTGGTCAGGGCAATAACAGTATCAGATGTGGCTTTGTAAAAGCAAAACTGGATAGACCAATAATCACGGAAACAGTTAAAGTAATCTTACCAATTTTATAGCTAGAAGTTGGTGTGATGGCCGGCCGACACAATTGCACGCTCTGCATCTGAATGTACAAGACGATGCTGCTAGTGATTTGCAGCTGTAAGCTGTTGATGCTTTCAGCCCGGTGCTTACCTAAATTCAAGTTTGAGTATAGAACTAGAGTTGGTGTGCTATGGAAGGGACACGTGTGCAGTGCCAATCAAGCTCACTAAAATCATTCAAGGATTGCCTTAAGCACCTATGGGTGATTATCGGGGCTATGTGAGTGTGAGGAGCATGCGGTCTGGTTGGCGGAGGCTTTACTGGAGGCCTCAGCATCAATCCGTACCTCTCCGAATTGACAACCATGACCGTTTACGCCCGTGCGCATCCCTGAGAATCAACATTTCCCTGGATGAATGGCACGGCCGTGAGGTGACGGGGACCGAATAACCAAGGCACGCAAAATCCACCGCATAAAGGCGCGAGATCTTGCACAACACTTTATCGCTAAGCATTACACCAGCTTTGGACTCGGCTTTGACCAACTCTCTGGCGCTGACGTTACCAACGTTTCGTTGCTGTTTCTGGAAAATGCTCCCCGAAATTTGTCCCAGTGCCGGTTCCCTGCCGCTCTTTAATGCGCTCTGCGCCTCGGCAACTTGCACTCTCCGCCAGTCAGCGATAGCCGTGTCCAGCCGTCCGATAAAGTTTACGCGCCGGAGCAGCGCACTGCCAAGGTTCACTACCATCGGGTATGCGTGTGCTGGCCAAAGGTTCGCGGCACAGTTTGGGCCGAATTTTTGTGCGAAAAGCTCATCCAGAAACAGCGGAAAGCGATGACTGTCGCGGCGCGGCAAGCGGTAGTAACGCAACGTACTCAAGAGAGGCGGAGGCTTGAAGCGCTCCACAGCCTCCCAAGCATGAGCCTCAATTTCGGCGTATCCCGCCACCGCTAGCGAAACTGGATCCCGCACAAAGGTAAATATAAACCAGCTTGCATCGCGCAGCTTCGTCAAGGGGATACGCTGCAAGTCGGGGAACTGGTGATGAAGGGCTCGGGTGATCAGCGTGGATCCACACTTGGGTAAGCGAACATATGCCAAGCGGTGTGAAAGGCTACCAAGTAAGAAGGTCACGCCTCTGTCAGTATGGCTCGGCTGTAGCATCATCTCGCATTCCTGTGACAGGTCGTCGGTTAAACTCTGCGACATGTGTACAGGATATACGCTATTTCGCACAACGTCTGACGCAACAGCTGTAAGTGTGCACACGAGATACAGCGTGGCTACATATTTTCGGTATGTGGCGTACAACATCGAACATGTCTGTCGGGCACAATGACCAACGCTGCCACTTACGTCCTCGGAAAGCTGTCGTTTGTAAGCTAGCCTACCCCGCAGATATGATATCGCTTTCAACAGACCCAAAACTTATCTCAATCTGTGACCTGCAGTTTTCAGACGAGAGGGTTTCATTTCTCGATAATCGATACCCCTTGCTCTTTTTTATAATACGGGTGCTCCACGGAAAATAAGGATCCCCGAAAATAAGAATTTATAGGATGTTCGGGCCGTCGGATGGTCCTTAACACTGGCTTAATTACCGAATTTCGAATATATGAACCGTCCATTTGCCCGATTAAATTACTCCGTCCAGCACCTTATATTCGGTGGAGCACCCGTAGTAGAAGAGCTTTTTTGAAATGTCGAGGGCTCACTTTTTATAGGGGATTTTAATATCAAGTGGGTAGTCCCCTCCCCCCCTTATAGAAAGAATGATCTGGTAATATATTTGTAACGGGTAAATATATTAGCAGTAAAGCACAGAAAACACGCAGGGCCGGGTGCTCGGAACGGTGATAACATAAAACTGAATAAGTTAGTCTAGCTAGCAGGCTAACTGGCAGGTCACGGATCGGTGTCACGGCTAACTGGGTGTCACACGTCACACACACGGCGAGGGGTGAAACAGGGAGAAGCAGGCCCCCATACAGTGGGGGGGGAATCAGCTTCCCCGTGACACCACCTCACCCCGAAGGTGTGAGTGGACATCCCTAAGCAAGCAAACCCTAAAACCTAAACTCAATGTCACTTAATGTCTGGAGTCAGAGACCCAACTAGATGTAAATAAGCATGGGCACTGTGCAGCAAGTGAATTGGCTAAGGCTAGATTGCATGGTTCATTGCAAGTGCTTTTGATCGGTCTTGGAGCTTCCGACGAACGGCGGAACCCATGGGGTCTCACGGAAAGCCGGCCAATCTTCATCTCCTTCGGCAAAACCCAGCATCGTGATCGGCTCGGAGTCGAAGGCGAAGTCCAGACTCCCACAGTGCTGCGGCATGCCTGCCGTGTCGGAACCCTCGGCCGGCACGGAGTGCACGTCGGAGTCCGCGGCGGGCGCGTGATCGAGAGATGGAGGCGGGTCGGCCGGGGGGGCCATGAAGGTCATTACCGCCGCATCCGGCGGCGGGTCAGGCTGCTGCTCCGCGAGCACCACAGACTGGGCGGTGGCACCACCAGCCCCCTGGAACGAGGCGAGGGCGGCAGCGAACTCACGCGGCAGTGGTCGATTGCCCGCTGGAAGAGCGGAGTCGGGGACACGCGATGCGTTGTAGGCCTCTTTGCACGTGAAGGGGCAAATGCCCTTCGTGTCATGGTGAGCGTCGGTGAGCCCCCACAACCGAAAGCAGAGAATGCACGGATACCCGACACCCTTCCAGCGCATGATTAGGGCACCAGGCGGCTCGGGCCGCCACTCACCCACGGGCTTGATGGAGTGGGTCGGCTCGCGATGGGCGGAGGCGGAGTTGAATGACGGTTTCTTGGGACGGTAGTCACCGTCACCACCACCACCACCAGGGGGAGGGGTGGGGACGGTGTCAGCGGCGGGGGTGGCGAAAGGCAGCTCCTCCCTCCACACCGTGCGCACACGTAGGCACAATGTGGAAAAAGAGAACCGCGCACCACCACGGAGTTCACGGATGATGGGGACGTACAACGGGGTCACGAAGGGTGAGTGCTTGGCGGAGGTGGCGAGGATGTGGTAGAGCGAAGCATTTCCAGTTGAAATAGATGTTGGTGGGGAAAAAATCGGCTGTTGCAACGTCCAAAACACCGCCATGAGACTCCCCTTGGGAACCTGTGCCCAAGGTAGGAGTCTGTGCCAATCGTGAAGGGCAAAATAGCGGAGAGGCCAAGTGGCCATCAAACTCCCCGCCATAATCGCCGTCAGACTCATCGTAATACCCAAGAGGGTACTCCGATTCATCTTCACTCTCACTAGCTCCAAAATTCTCATGCCCAGGGTCCACAGAAGAGTATACAGTCGGGCCATGATGGCGATGAAGATAATGAAGTTCGTGGCGCACAGGAGGGGCCTGTGCGCGCACGCTACTCGCTCTGGACGCCCTAGGCGAGGGTAAAGTGGTAGTGACCTGCGAAGAAATAGATCGGGTGTCCAAAACTGCCAGCCCATTTCCAATGCCCATCTCACAAAACGAAACCTCGGAGCCGTCAAAATTGCCGGAAGGCACACCACCAACTCCAGCGCCCTCTGAAACAACTATCTCCAAAATAATCGGCTCCAAAACTGTCCCGGGTCGCGGCAAAACCTGCGGGGCACTCCTAAAATGAGCGAGCGCTTTAGCTTGGGCTTGGCACAAGGAAATGAGCTGAGCGCGCTTTGAGAATGAAACCTTCCCCAATTTCTCGTCGCATGACAGCAAAAGAGCATGAAGCTCTCCATCGGACAAAACATCTACGAGAGCCATCACGGAAAAAAGGATCCGTCAAAGCAAGCGAACGCGCGAATAAAATGCCGACACCACTCAGCCGTAATTACCCGTAACTGCCGGACCGTCCAAGCTAAAGCGAAATTCAGATTCCGTTGGCCGCGACAAAGATGGCTGAGCTCAAAATAAAGATAGAGCGAATACGAAATAAAATTTACGCTAAAAATCACATACTCGCTATACTGATAATTACGCTAACAACAAGTAGGAAGACTGGTCGCATGTGTGGAACAAACAACACAAACAGCAACAACATAACGCGTAGCCGCAGAATGCGAAGAAAACGGACCACAGCGAGGAATGCAGCGGCACGGTGGACACGACCACCCCATGGCTACAAATTACTCAGGATAATTTACCGTAACGGTAAACCCTTACTAGTTAGAACAAGGAGACCAGAACACGCAGTAACTGCGATAAAAGAAGGCACCCCAACAAGAGGCAGACCACTGATGCGGAAGATTGAACAAAGGATGAGGCGGCACACCCGTTGCTGGAAAACAAACATGACGGGTGGAGGGAGCCAGGACCACGCGGAAATGTACCCGTACAACACCACCACGAAGGGACTATTTGAGAAGAAGGGCCGACTAAACATGTTCCAAATGCAACATGCCCACTCACTATATGAAGATGACCCATTGCCCCCCCTAGTAATAGCCACAATGAGAGAAACACTGAAACCGGGTAATAACAGAGAGCCGCACACAACGAAGGCATTGCAGCTACTCGGGAACTCCCGGAGCTTCTGCATACCGGTTTGCGATGGCAAACACTGGAGGGCAGTGTTGGCCGGACCAGACAAAGGAAATGACAAACTGAAGTTCTGGATATATGACTCCTCGAATGGGAGAACCAATGCAACTTCACGCAACACCAAAAGGCTAACAGCGGAATTAACCAACTGGACAGAACACCTGGCCAAGACACTCAACAAACAAGTAACAGTGGAACTGATGAATGTAGGCAACCAAAGCGCGCAGGACCAATACAGCTGCGGAGTATGGGTACTGATGGCCACCGAAGCTTGGATGCACTACCAAAAAACATGCCCAGGGGGACACTGGCCCACCCACTTCAACGAGGCAGTCAGCAAATGGGGGGCCACCGACAGAACGGCGATAACCGCCTACAGAAAGTCCATACAGCTGCCAGTAAAAGAAATGATGGCCACTGCCAAGGGGCAAAGCCGGACGCAGGTGGAAAGCCAGCGAGCGGCAGAGACCCGGAGGCCTGCGAATGGCCTGAACACACACCCAGAGGCCGGGAGACAGGCACCGCAAACCCAGGAGAGGGGACGCAAAATTACTACGAAACAACCAGGCTTATGGGAATGGCTCCATAGATTAGCCCCCACAACACCCCCAGGTAATGACGGGCAGACACCTGAGGAACAGCAAGCACAGGAAACCCACCTAAACGAAGAATGGGAGCAAGCACAGGACGAACCAACAACACAATGGGAAAGATTCGTGGACACACGACTGGAAGCACCAGAGGCGAGCCAGGACTTCCGAGAATACCAAACCCCTCTCACAGAACCAATAAAGACGGACATAGGAAAGGACCGCCTACACATGCTCACATGGAATGTGGCGGGACAAAGTGATGCCTGCCTTGACCTTGCCGAAGTCATCAACAAAAGAAGCCAAAACCAACAGAGTCTACAAGTAATTGTACTCACGGAAGTGAAACACGCACACGACAGTGTGATGAGAAGATTTAGAGACATGCAATACACTGCAATAGGCACCAAAACTGAGGTGCAAAAAGCAGAAGGCACGGCTGAACAGGCAATGAAAGGAGGAGTGGCAATACTCCTCGGCAACCCCTACAGCCACGCACACAACCACCATGTCGTCCCTGCGAGACACCTCGAGGGGTACCTCCTACATGTTGTACTGCACCTACCCGGAAAGGTGATGTACCACGTCGCTAGGCATTTACAACCCGCCAGGAGCAGAGGAGTGGAAAACCAGGGACAAAATACTCAAGTACACAACCAACCTACTCAGGAAAACCGCGGGGAAGGCGAACGAGCATGTAGTCATAGGAGGAGACCTCAATGCGAGCAACACCAGCACCGGTAAAGGGATGACAAAAACCGACAAGCAATGGACGAAACTTGCGGAGGAGCTAGACCTCCACAATGTAGGCCCGCCAGTCGATACCACACTGAACTGGGCGAAACATAGGAACATTGACAGATGGCTTGCACCGAGGAACAAGCAGGCGCAATACGAGATGGGGGACACCACACACCTCACCCGGCACCACACGAGTGACCACGAGATGGTGAGCCTAGCAACCCTCCAGTTGGACAGCATAGACACCCACGAACCATATGTGGACCGCGACCCCCAACCAGGGCATGTAAAGCTGGACACGCCCCTGAACAAAACCCACAGGGAAACACTCCAAAGCGTCCTCCTCAGGACACACGACTATGCCAGAACCGCTGAACTGAAACGCATAACAGAGATAGCCACACAATGCAGGGAAGAGGACAACAGGCAAGTAGCGCACGCCACCATAGACAGAGCAGGGGAAACAGTACTAAACATACTCACCGAGGCGAACAAATGTGCGCTACAGGACGACGAACTGCCAACTACTACAGTTGGAGGCACCCCCAGCCGAGTGGGAAAAGACCTGCTAATGAGCAAAAAGGACAGAAAGGAAAGGGACGCCGCAATACTCAAGATGCGGAGGCACAAGCAAACCAAACGACACCTACGAAACCCGCACACGGAACACTCAACCCTCCGAAGCCTGAAAGAGGGAGAAATGAAAGGCCCAACGGACAGGGACAATGCAGATGCAAAAGAATGGGTGTCGTGGCTTACTGAGGAGGCCAAAAAAGAAAGGTCGGCAGCGCACAAAGTAGTAAAACAGCACTGGAAACAAGCCAAGCAAAGACACAATGACAAAACCGTAAAGGAATACTGGAACAACCAAAAAAGATACCACAAAAGGATATATACCAAGGCGCAAGAAACAGGCCATGCCCCCACGGCGAACATACAGGCCCTACAGGACAGAGAGGGCAACCTGGCTGTAGGCCACGGGAACATCGCTAACGCACTAGCAGACCACATGGCTCACTCGGCACCATACAGGATGGAGCACCGAAGTCCACCCGACTCGAAACCTCCGCCATGGGAAGACCCAGCTCACAGGGAGCGCCTCATAAAGACGCCAAGACCAGACCCCAGTGGGTTGGACCTCACAATAAGTCGACAGGGCTACAGCAAAGCGGTACACACCCTAAACAACAACAAAGCACCAGGCCCCACCAGGACCCCGAACGAAATTCTTAAGTACATGCCAGAGGACTTCCATGATGCACTACACGCACTCATGCTGGAAATGTGGAACAGCAAACATGTCCCTCTCACCTGGAAAAAAGGGACATTCTGCTTCCACCACAAGAAAGGGGATGTCACCTTACAGCAAAACTACCGACCCATAGCCCTGCTCGAAGGGGTATTCAAACTGTACACCTCACAGATAGCAAACATGCTCTCCACGTTCTGCGAAACGCAAGGAATACTAGCCCAGGCGCAGGAAGGCTCAAGGGAAAAAACGCTTCGACAACTCACCAGAGTAACCAATGCGATTGAGGATGCAAACGTCTCAGGACGAGAACTGCATGGCCTGTATGTAGACTTCGAAAACGCGTACGGCTCAGTGGACCACAACAAACTACTCCACACGATGCAGTACCTTGGAATACCCGACGAACTCACACAGGTGGTGCGGGATGTCCTAGGTACACAAAGCCATAACACAATGTCCATGAACACCAGGGTAGGAGGGGAAACCTCACACAAAACTGTACAGGTGCAAAGAGGACTCCTCCAGGGAGACAGCATGAGCCCCCTCCTTTTCATAATATACCAGGAACCGTTGTTAAGATGGCTAGAGGTGGGAGAGCATGGGTACCAACACAAGTATGCAGCAGAACAAGAAAGGCTGGCCCCCCTCAGGACGACAGCAGGGGCGTTCGTTGACGACCTACTCATACTATGCCCTACGATTTGCCACATGAGAGCTCAGCTACACAAACTACAGGCATTCTCACAGTGGAGTGAACTCAAAATTAACCTCACCAAGTCAGCCAAAACGGCATAAAAAATGGGGTCTCCATACCCGAACAACTCCATAAAGACCTCAAAATGCTGGGACTGGACGGTAAGCTAAGCCACTTCAAGGTACTCAAGCCAGACGACACGTACAAATACCTGGGAGTACTACTTGCATTCACAGGCAGGTGGGACAAAGAGAAAGAGGCCGCTAAGGAAGAGATGAACCACAGAATACAAGCTCTACTACGCTCCCCTCTAACACCGGACCAAAAGGAATACTCCCTTCACTCCGCAATACTGGGGAAATTCAGATATGGATTGCACCTAGGGCTATACACAGCGGGCGAAATAGACGACTTCAACAAAATAATAGGGGGGGCCACAAAGAACATACAGGGTCTGCCCCGCAACGGAACGCCACACATTTTCACCACACAGGAAAAGGAAAAGTTCGGCTTGGGAATGGTGCCACTCCAAGCAGTCTACGCCCAGTCGATTTGGAGCGGACTACTGGAGGCCATGCACAGCGAAGAGGACAAGGGAACGGTACGAGGCCCGGCGTGGAGGCAAATAAACCTAAAGTCGAGACTCAGAATGTCCCACGTCAGCAGGTCCACCAGAGGACTGGTAGAATACCACAGCACCACACGCAGGAACTGTACAGACCTCGACAAACTCTGGGGGGGGCACCAAACGAAACACAACACACTAAGGAAACTCAATGCCCTACTCAGATACAACATTACGCCCCAGGGGACGGAGGGGATGCTCAGACAACTCCAAACCCCAATACCAAAGATAATGGAACAGCTAAAAGGGGCGACCAGAAAGAAGTCCGACAAAGAAATGGAGGGAACAACAAGAAAAACGAAAGCAGGCAAAATAATTGATGGGGACATACCGACGCCTCCAGACTGGCAGGCAATGTGCACAGACCAAACTGCCAGGCTCACAATACCCAAGGACACGCCAACTGCGATAAATTTCACAACGTGCCTCAAACTTTTTACACACTTCCCGGACCTAGCGCTCCTTACTACCCGAGATGGCCAACATGCGATTAGCCAGGTGAACGTCAGGGAACAATGCACAGATGCAACCCTCAACACAGACCGCAGTGCCATAGCAAAAGGCCTGGCACACCTATACCCATACCTATGTGAAGCCCAACCGAGGGACATAGCGAAGCCGGGGGACTTCTACGACAGTCTCACAAACAGACGACTGAAGCAACAATACAGGAGCATGCCCAGGGAGGGGCCGCTGGACTCCCACGCAATACGAACTAACCTCCCACGCCTCAACTCGGAGCAGCTGAGGGCCAAAATGACGGAATGGGAGGCGAGGCTGGTCCCCAGGGAAGAGATTCACAGGCAACTCTCCCTGCACCCGCTTACAAGGATTAACGAAACGGAGACTACCGGCCCAGTACCGGGGGAGGAAGAGGAAGAACCTCAGCCCCTCCACACACGCTCACAAACTAAATGGATAGATGAAATAGACCCCATGGCCGAAAAACTTGAGACAGGCTTCGAGAAAGGCCGAACGATAGACAAGCCGAAAGAGATTGTGGCAATGAGGACACTACTCGTTGACCCAACAGACCCACACTCCCGGGTGACGCAGTACAGAACCCAGTGGAGACACTCAGAGGGGGATGACTCCTACTCGTGGAGTACAAGGGAAACCATAACCGACTACCTGAAACTAGCCAAACGAAGGGGCCAAAGCGCGACCACCTTCCTAACCCTGAATAGAAGACTGCGAGCAAGGGGCTCCCAGGTGACCCACCCCACAGGCCTCAGAGAAATACTGGCCGGGAGGCCGCACCTGGGACAGGCCTGGCCCACACTACATGCAGAGAACCTAACACTGGACCCGACAGAAACCAACCCAGAACAAGACATTGTGGACAACAGAGGGCACCACTGCCAGATACGGCTGGAGGGGGAACTCGCCCACAGCTACCACAGGAATGGGAAATACATAGGCACCCTCACGAAAGAAAAGCTTCTCAGACTACACGAAAGGTACACCCAGGCAGTGGGTACCACAGACCACCAAACCCCACACCAGCGCACACTACGCACTGAAATGTGGGAGGACCATAAAATACAGGTCTCCACGTTCGAGGAGGAAATAGGGCACCTCCTCATTAGGTACTCAAGCAAAGAAGAAAAGGAGGAACGAAAAAAGAACTTGCAAAACCATTGGACATTCCCTGCCCAGATGCAAAGGGCACTACAACAGGCATTCGGAATTACCACCGAACTATTCGCCTCACCCCTCAATGTCCACCACAACACCACAACGTACTACGCCAAGTATGACAGAGACAAGGTGTTCGGGGCCAGAGGCTCAGCCTGGACAGCAAACTGGATGAAACTGGGAGCCTACCAGTTCAACCCAGAATACACGCCACAGGACCTCAAAAAGGCACTGGACTTTGCCATAGCGGCCACCACCACACAAGAACCGGTGTTCGGGGTCGGGGTGTACCCGACATATGAGAAAACCTCGTACAGAAAGCTATACAATGCACACGCAGGGCACCTAATACACGAACTATTAGAAATACCACAAGGCAAGTTCACGTTTCTACCCCCTGACCACTGGATGGGTGCCACCCACCAACAAGCGAAACAATGCAACTGGAACCTCAGGGTGCTGATAGTGGCCAACAAAGAGGGATGGCAAGCACACTGCGGGGACCCAGACACTGCCGCAGACTGTATAAGGAGGGCACTCACAACCTGCCCGCAAAGCAAGGTCCGCACCACCTCAGCTGTCAAACAGCCGATGAGGGAGGCAAACCTACACGATGCGAATGAACTAAACCAAGAAGGACGCACCCCCAGTGTAGACTGTGTGGTGGACACAAGACCATGGCAGCGATACGAACTCCCGGAAATTAAGACAAAGGACATGACGAATGCAATGGGAAGAATGTGCAGCACAGGGCCACACTTGCGGAACGACCTCTGCCCCCAGTGCTGCAACGTACAAGCGGAAGTGGAAACTTGGTGGGAGGACAGCCACCTCTACGTGGAAGAAGGACCAGCCAAATGGGAACTCCTCCCCGGAAGCAGAGGAGGCAAATGGAACATACACCCCCCCACCGTACAACAGGTGGTGGAAGCGAACACTTTACACACCAGGCTTACAAGACAGAATGACGCCCAAACGATATGGGACAAAGTAGCGAGGTCAAAAGTTGTCAGATACCCCACTGACTTCTGGCCCGAACACGAACCGGGAGCCCAAGGAAGGAGATGGGAATTGACAAGAGACCAAACAGAGGACCCCAGGAACCGAGCCCCGAGGGACACACCAACCCAATTGACGTACCCCTCCCCTCAAAGGGCACACAAGGCAACCTCGTACCTTTACACGGACGGGAGCAAAAGAGAGATAGAAACAGAAGAAGGAGGCAAAGAATGGGCCTCAGGAGCCGCGGTATGGGACCCCAGGTCCGGGGAAGGGGAGGCCCACATGATTCGATGGGAAGGCGAGGACCAAGAGGTGAACAGAGCCGAACTTCTCGCCATACAAAAAGCGGTGACGCTCCCGCCACCACCAAGTGGCAACGGACTCACCATTTGCACGGACAGTGCCAACTCCATTAGACAACTGGAGAGCATGAGAACGAAACCCCACAACATGGAACACCACCAGCAAAGAGACCTCCTGTATGCCATACTGGTCAACATTGAGGCATTAGTAGCAGCAGGACACACTGTCTCACTGCTAAAAGTCAAGGCACACACGGGAATTGTGGGGAACGAAAAAGCCGACGAGGCAGCCAAACAAGCCTGTACTACGGGAACCCTCACGGAAGCGTGGGATAATAACGAGACAATAAAAGTCAAACCCATGATACCAGACGAGGACTCGAACAGCAGGGAGCTAAAAGGAAAACTCGCGGTACAAAAATACGTAACCACACTGCTCCGTGAACGGCAAGCCCAAGGAAACAGTAGACTCTCAGCAAAAATGACCGACCTCCAGGGAGAACCCTCAACCTGGACCCACCAACTGAAAACTGAGCGCAACTTCAGATGGGAGGCGCACCATGACCAAGCGCAACAAACTGAAGAGGAACAAACGACAATACGGGACCTGGTACCCAACCAGCAGCAACAAGCCAACCAGACCCGAGACGAAGAAGACAGGCAAATAAAGGCCATGATGGAACAAACGGAGGAAGAGGAGATGCTCCTTATGCGAGAGGTGCAGGAGCACCAAGAATACCAGGAAACAGAGGGCAGAAGGGACCCCACCCGAGGAAACGAACCCGAACCCGCAGAGACACCACCCCCACCCTCTGAAGGGGAGGAAGTATTTAAGGAACTCAACGAGCTCGCGGAGAGACTAGAAGTGACCCAAGAGGAACACAATGACGAGGAAATTTTTGACATGCTAAATGAACTCATTGAGCAGCGGGAAAAGCCACAAGGGAAGCCGACAAATGAAAGACAAGCTCACCATGACCGTGTCACAGAGGAGTCCAGAGTCCATGCAATGATGGAGGACCCGATGCCCAGAACAAGATGGAAACAACGAAAACACGATACGACACACAGCAGAACGGAAAAAAGGAACGCCCCCCCGGTTCAAGAGGGCAGGACCACCGACAGCTGGCTAAACGAAACAATGAAGCACCTCAAAGGAGACACGCCACTACACAAAATAGCGAACGGCTTCTGGAAACGAGCCACATTTGCGGTACGAAAAACAATACTCAAATGCAGACTGAGAATACTGCCAGCACAAGACTATGAGACGGCGAAAAACTCAGCCGGAGGGGGCGGGAAGTGCACCCTGGAAGGATGTGGACACAAAGGGGTGGACTACGCAAAGGGCTTCCTCATGAGGGTAGGGCACGCCCTAGGTGGATGCAACAACCCACAAATGCGAGGGATGTTCTCGGACAGGGCAGATGCCCACGCAGATGAGCTAAAACACATACTTGACCACCATAGGAAAGGGGGATGCAAAGTACTCGCCTACACTGGAAAAAAGAGGGACCCAGGGGTTAAGCCAAGGGTACTCCCAAATTACATACTCACCAGGGGGCAATGCAGACACGACGGGAAGGACAACCCAGGCAGAAACGATGGGCCCGACACAATACCAAGTTTTGTAGACATAGTCATGATAGAGGGCCTAGAAGACCTGGAGGACGGATGGGAATGCACACAACAGGAAGCACCAGCAAGGGTCAAAAACCTACACCTCATTGAGGTGGCCCACACCGATGACGAAAAGTGGGGACCCAAACTCCTGGAAAAATACATGAAATACGGACCGCTGCTACAATTGCTACGCAGACACGGATTCCGTGCCAAACTTCATGTGTTTGCAGTGGGCAGAACAGGCACGGTGTACAAACACAACCAAGACATACTCGAGCAACTTGGACTCAACAGAAAAGAGGCCACACAGGCACTACAGAGAATACATGACCTGACAGTAAACTATGCACACAGCACCTACCAGCTATACAGAAGACTCAGACAAGAAAAACAAGAGGGGGAGAAAGATAAGAACCACCCAGTATAAATTGTCCCATTAAGGCCGCCACTTGTGGCGGTCCGGCCCAGAGTAGGGCCGGGGAAATTAATTTACTCATACGCCCAACGGGCGTGGTTTTTTCTTTTTTCTTTTTCGCTAAAAATCACAATACGCAAGCGTAAAGTGGGACCAAAATCTGTTGGAAACAGCACAGCAGCCACGGGGAGAACGCTCCCGGCGAGATAGAACGAACTCAATAATTGATAACATACGGGAATACATAGTCTGACTGACACAAGCAGAGTCACCGAAGATGACATACCGGAAATGACACGTGACAGTACGAACATGTCACAGTGCCAATTCCAGCAGAAGGCTTTGAGAACTATCGCTAACGATGAGGAGAAAAGTAAGCTATCGGTTCCGGTTACCGTCATTGAGATGCTTCCCAACTACAAGACGTACGAGGCAGATCCAGCGAAGTGCCGCTTGGTGATAAAAGCAAAAAAAGGAAAAGCTGTGAACAAAAAACGGTGTGAGCTGTTGACAGCCGCTCGTTGCGAGTGGACGAAGGTGGAGGAAGTGGTATCTCAATTGATAGGAGTTGGCCAACCCCATAAAAACGAACTTGCAGAATTCGTTGATGTCCGACCCATTGTCGATGGTGACTAGATAGGGGTTGAAAACTATTGATGAGACAGACCACGCCGATGAAGAAAACCCCTTTGCTGTCGAAGTAGAGGAGGAGGCGGAGGATATAGAAGAGCCCGAGGGTCAAGCAGCAAACACTGAGGAAGGTCCAACCGTGGAGAATGCTATGTCGGGAAACGAGATCTCATGGTGGCGCGTGCCTGGTCCAATTGATTTTCACTGTAAACCTTGCCCTGAAACCTTGCACTGTCTAGCGCTCGTTTCATATGCACTGACCCAGCGCCGTGCAGCTGGCGTGTCCGGTGCTCGTTTCATATTCAATGACCCAGCGCCGTGCAGCTGGCATGTCCGGTGCTCGTTTCATATG
>LGRX02002895.1:0-16708 GCA_001247695.2 Cymbomonas tetramitiformis | reverse complement strand
TTCCTCCAGGAGCATCGGCTCCTGGAGATCCTCCCCTGGTGTCCCCATTTCCACGTTCTGTCGGCCCTGGTCGGGGCCTTGGGCTGGCCCTGGGGCGCCGGTCGTGGGGTTCTCTGTCATAGAGCCCTCTACTGAGAGAGCTCCCTCCCGATTTCCCCTTCCGGGTGTTCCCCATTCTTCCCACGGGCTGCTCGGGGCCTGTAGCCATTTTCTCACCGACCTGTGCTGTGTCGCTTTTAGTGCAATCCTTTCTGCCACATACCTTTCCACCGCCCCCTCCCCTTGCAGGGGCCTCATCGATTCACCATCTCGGGCATTGGCCACGAGCGTGTACATGGTTCTGTTGTCCCATGGGTCAATTTGGGTGGTGCCCTCCTGGTTTTCTGCTGCCTGTTTGGCCGCCTCATCTGCCTTGTCGTTGCCCTTCACCCCCGTGTGGCTTTTGACCTTCCTGAGTGAGACCTTCGTTCCCTGGCTGTTATGCTGTTCGACCAGGGAGAGTATATCCTCAAGCAAATCCCTGTGTCTATGGCCCTCCATCGTGTGGGGTCTGGATAACATGTTGAGTATTTGGTACATACTGCAGAGGCTGTCCGTGCAGATTGCTATCTCGCCCGGTGTTGTGCATTCTCTGGCCCTGAGTGCCGCGTGGATCGCCAGGAGTTCCGCCCTGTTGATGGTGAGGTGTCCACCCGTTGACCACGTGCCCCTCCAAGTTCTGGGGTTTTCATCCCCTCTGGGGTCCCAGTAGGCCGCTCCCACTCTATGTAACCCCCCTTCTTCCTCTGGGTCCAGTCGCGATCCATCCGTATAGAGGAACGAGGTTGCATCCCAGGCTTTGTTGATTTTCTCTAGGGTTCTGGAACGTCCGGTTTTGTGCTTAATGGGACACGTGGGGAACCTCTCCCTTACTTCCGTGTGTCCCCTGTCCCTGTCTTGTCTGCTGAAGAGCATGGGAGTGCGCTCCATTGCTTTTAGCCATCTGGCCCTCGAGTCCTCTTTGATCTTGTCCAAAGGCCATGCCGTGTTTGCCGCATGGTACTCCGTGATCGTGACCTCGGCGAGTCCCCTGTCGCGCCATGTTTGTCTCATGGCCCTCGCCGCCTCCGGGGTGCGGTCTTCCTTGGGGACCTCACCCCCTTCGTTCCCCCATCCCTGTCTGCGCGACATGCTCGGTATTTCCCATTTTCTCATCGGGTGAGGGTCGAAGATCATGTCGTATTGACTAGTGTTCTCCATCGCATTTTTGACCGCCGCCATGTCTGACACTGCGTCCGAGGTGTGGACCCTCGGGTTGGCCGGCCTGAGGTTCCGAATCGTGTGGTACTTACGGACCGTGCAGTACGTGCTGCGCTGCAGGGCCTTCCCGACTAGTTCCGCTGCCCCTTCTGGGTCCGGGCAGAATTTTTGCCATCCCTCTGCGTTGGCAACAACTAGGATCCCAACTCCCCAGTTGCTGTAGTCCTTCTTCGTGACGCCTGATACTGTGGTGCCTCCCCAGTGGTCTGGGGGAAGGAACGTAAAGCTTTTTCTTGGGATCACCCCAAATTCATGTATCCTAGTATCTCCATACCTCCTGCAGTATGCCTTGGCTGGCGTTCTCGTCCAGGCCGGGTAAATTCCTACCCCCAGTACCGGGGTTTTCGCCATGGTGGACATCAGGGCCTCCTTAAGCGCTTTGTCTAGGTCTGCCGCCGTGTACTCCGGATTGAACTCGAAGGCGCCCAGCTCTCCCCATTGGGTGTCCCATGCAGCCCCTTTGGATCCGAAAATCTTGTCCCTGTCGAACTTGGAGCAGTATGTCGCCGTGTGGCTGTGTACGTTGAGCGGCGACGCGAATACCTCCGCCTGGATCCCGAAGGCCTTCTGGAGCGCTTGCATAATTTCTGGAGGGAGCGTCCAGTGATTTTGCAGTGCAGTTTTCTTGACTTCCTCCTCCTCCTCGCAGGAATATCTTTTGAGCAGGAGGACTACTTCTGTGGCGAATCCGTGGACTGTGCCCAGCTGTGGCTCCCGCTCCTCGAAGAACCGCCGTCGCTCTTCCCCCGCCCTTGTATGGGTCTGATCTGCGCTGTCCGTGCCCGCCGCGGCCACATATCTGTCGTAGAGCCTATCGAGTACCTCTTCTTTGAGGGCGCCTACCATCTTGCCCCGCTCGTCGTGCGCGAACACGTGGTGCCTGCCTGGCTCTGTCGTGAGCGTGCACTTGCCCGAGGGTGCTGCGTCCCAGTCTGGGTTAAAGGGTTCAGTGTCTATGTTGAGCTTGGTGACCCCCGGCCAGTAGTGGGCATGCCTCGTGGGAGCTCCTGACAGCGGTTCTCTTTCTGTGGGTCTCCGAGCCTGCTGTGCTTCCCGCTCCTTGTTGTGGAACGTGTCGGTCTCTCGTTCGGCCCGGCTCGGGTTCATTCCCGCAATTCCTCCTGTCAGCAGTGTGTCCTCTTCGACCCATGTCTCCCCTTGTGGGCGAATTGGCCCAAGCAGGTATTCCCTGCTTCCCCAGTGCGTCCTAACCGCTAGGATTGTGGTGCTCTCGGACGCCTCAACGGCCCGGGGTTCCTCCTCCGTTTCTTCGAGCACTTCCGGGTCATTGGCAACCGTCGGGCCAGCGCCTACCGAGAGCTCCATGGTGTCGATCCTCCACCACCTGTTCCTGCTCCGGCAGTCATTAACAGGGGGGTGCGTTGCCCATGCGACCTGTTCACTGCTTACGAGGTGCGTGGTCATCAGCCTAACCGCGTCTCTCGAGAATCCGATTTTGGCCGCATGCTGGAATAACTCCCCCGTCCTGACATCTCCTTTGGACAATTGAGCGAGGACCCATGTCCTCAGCATCATGATCTGCGCCGCGGTCCCTTCCCATTTCGTGCCTCTGCCATCTTCCAGGCTAACCCTTGTGACCCGGTGGGGGCTTGTTTCCCTTTGGGGCGTCTGCGCAGGCGGGTTCGGCCTGGGTCTGATCTCCTCGCTCTCCACTGTGGCCTGGGGGCTTTGTATGATCTGCCCGGTCCTTTTCTCACCGACCTTCGGGAGCTCCCGGGCGTGCCTGGGGGTTTCTGGCACCATGTTTGCCTGGGTCTGCCTGGTCGGGCTCCTCCCGACTTGCATTGGCCCCGCGCCGGCCTCTTCCTGGATTTCGTCATCCACCTCCTCGAAGGAGATTGGGTCATGAGTCTCTCCCTCCCCGTGGAACACGTGGTGGCGCTCCCGTTGTTCCAATTCTCCTATGCGCGCCATGATTGGGCCTCTCATGGCTTCCCTGTATCCCTTGGAGGTCGTAGCTTCTCCGCCCACCGGGGGCCCATGCAGCCCGATCCAGGACTCCCACTTCTCTCCCGTGGTGGACCTATTCCATTCCTGCCACTTGTCAATCATGTAGCACACCCAGACGCCGCATTGGTATCCGTCCCGTTGGTGTGCGACCCCCATGTTGGAGACCGTTACGTTGACCGGCGGCCATCCCGGCGGTCCTGCCCACTGTCTCAGCGCCGTCAATAGGCGCGTGTCTTCCCCCCCCATTGGGTCGTAGAGGTAGATTGAAACACTGGTGTCCTCATTTTTTCCGAATAGGAGCACATTCCAGTGGCTGCCGTCGCAAGTCAGGACAAAGGAAAATCCCTCGTCCCGGACCGTTTCCATCGTGTTGCGCATCTGCGCCTCGTATTGTTCCGACTGCTCGAACTCGGTTCCGTTGAGGGCATCCGCGAGTTTCGTCTGGTGCATCGACACTGTGTCCAAGCCCGTCGTGTAGAGGCTGTGGGTTTCCACTTGTATGGAGCTAAGCCACGCCTCCCTGCCTCTGGTGTCCGAGAAGACCCCTTCCGTCCTGTGCCTGGGGGTGCCCTCCCTCCGGGGCTCATTTCCTCTTCTTCCTCCCCCCTTCAGGAGGCTGTCCGCATGGGACCCCTCAGAGCGGTTTCTCCTCATCGCCCTCCTGCTGTCCATCGCCTCCTTCTCGGTGAGTCTTGCTCCAGCTCTGGCTGCGTGTCGCAGGTCTGAGAGGAATTTTTCCGCCTTGGGTCTCACGCCTACGGAGTCCATTATCATGACTCTACCCCCCGGGTCCTCAAGCAGGGTGGGTCTGACTCCAATATCGTGGCATTTAAAGGCGTCTTCGTGGTCTTCTTCGTCCTTGGCGCAATAACCTGTCGCCATTTGTTTTAAGGCGTTTTTGGCTTGCATGGAGGTCGGGGGGGGTCCTCTTCTTCCTGCGTGCCACAGCGATCGCGGGCCCCATTTGTGTTGAGTGGGGTGGAAGCCCTCTTCCCAAGTGGTTAGTTCTTCCCCTTCGGTCGACTGGGGTTCTGCCAACCTTTGGAACCCTAGAGCGTTGTGTGCCTCTTTGGACGGCATAAACTGGGGTTTGAGGGTGAGGTTCTTCGGGTTGTCCCAGAATCGCGCGTCGTTGGGCTTGTCAGCGAGCGCTTCGCATATATATGGGTACAGCATGAGCATGAAGGTTCGCATGCGCCCTTGAAACCTGGCGGGGACTTTTGTTTTTGCTTCTCTGAGGCTGCACGCACGGGTGCCCCCCCTCGCCACATAAAACCCCTCCTCCACGAAAGGGAGCAGAGGCAGCAGCGTGGTCAGACTAAGTGGAATTTCCTCCTGGTCATTGACTGAGTAGATCTTCACGCTCTCCTCACCCGTGTCCTGGTCAACGACCGTTCTGTGTCTGCCTTCGAGCGCACTCGGGAAGGGCTTCCGAACCGCGTTCGCAAGTTTGGAGATAACCCCGTGCTGGGTGTTAATCAGGTCCGCCAGTAGCGGTCCAGATCCTGTGAGCAAGACTTGGTGCTCACGTAGTACCGCAAGTTGCCGGGCTGTGCAGCACCTGTCGAGTTCCCCAGTTCTGACCGTACCGTCCACCTGTCCCTGTCTGCGGTTGTAATGATACCTGACCAGCCCCCTCGTGGTGGCACTAAGTTGAGAGGTCTGCTTGACATGAAAGGCCTCACTTTCCCTGAACACCTCTCTCGGCCTTTCTCGAAGGTCTTCCCTGGTGGCGGTGGCCATCTGCAGGGCGCTCGCCACACTTTGTGCGTACGTGGCCAGCAGTGGTGTGTGCCCAAGCCCGTAGGAGGTTTTCGGGAGTGCCGTGTAGCAATTAGCGGTGCCTCTTGGCAATCCATTAAGGAGTTTGTATGCCCCACCGATAATCGCGTCTAGGTCCTCGATTTCCTTGGTAGAAAAAATCCCTAAGGGAAGGGCATATCTAAGCTGTCCTATAATTGCCGAGCGGAGGACTTCCTCCTGCTGTCCGCTCGTCAGAGGGGAGTGGAGGAGCGCCTGTATCCTTTCCCTTGCCTGCAGAAAGGAGGCTTGCTTTTGGACCGTCCAGTCCCCCGAGAGGGCTACTTGTATCCCAAGGTACTTGTATGGGTCATCCGGGTGGAGGTACGGGAATCCATGCTTGCCTACCCTGGGGGTGCGCATGGTGACATCCTCGTATGTCTCCTCAGGGATCGGAGACCCTTCTTCGTCCGTTCCCGTGATTCCGCATTTGGTTTTGTTGATTCGAAGTCCACTCCAGTTGGAGTAGAGCTCCAGCTTCCTGACTTGCACTGCCAGTTGCGTTGCCGACTCCGCGATCAGGGCGAGATCGTCCACATATGCCGCCGAGGAAGTGCGAATTGGTTTGTCCGAATCCGTGAGGCGGTGCAGATACCCCTTGTTGCCCGCCTTGAGCCAGCGTAGTAGGGGTTCCAAATAGAGAATAAAGAGAAGGGGGCTCAGCGAGTCTCCCTGCACTAGTCCCCTTTTGACCATGAGGGGCTCCGAGCTGTGGTGCTCTATCTTTGAGGCCATCCTAAAAGGTGACCTGTGTGCCTCCCCCCCGTAGAGGTCTGCCACCACTCTGACCGCGTCCTCCGGGATCCCCAGGTACTTCATGGTGTGCTGGAGTTTGTCATGCTCCACCGACCCGTAGGCGTTCTCGAAGTCCACGTAGAGAACATGCAGTTGGCTGTGGGACAGTTTGCTGTCCTCGATAACATGCTGCAGTCGAAGGAGCTGGTTGATCGTGCTTCTGTGTTTCCTAGAACCCATCTGCTCTTGGCTGTGGATACTGTTCACCTCGCAGAACGTGGATAGAGCATCCGTGACCATTGCCGTATAAAGCTTGAGAATTGTGCGGAGAAGCCCTATGGGCCTGTAATTGGAAAACACAGAGGTGTCCCCTTTCTTATGTAGGTAGACGAAGGTGCCCAACTTCCATGTGCCTGGGGTTATCCCCGCTTTCCACATCGCCCTCATGAGCGAGAAGAGAAATTCGTGGAATTCCTCCGGCATAGCCTTGAGGATTTCATTTGGTACCGCATCCGGGCCGGCCGCCTTCCCGTTGGGGAGCCGTTTGACAATTTGTCTGTAGAGTTCAATAGTGAGCCTGCTCCCAAGCTCCGTCTTCCTCGGTCTTTGCCCCGGTTTCATGCTATCCGGGGCTTCCGCCGCCAGCCATGGCATCTCTTCGTCCAGTTGGTCCGTCCTGGGGTGTTCGAAGCAATATGGGTCCGAGTGGGCCATGTGCCCCGAAAAGGCCTCCGCGGTGGCCACCGCCCCGACTGCCATTTTGTTGTTTCTGTCCCATATCCCCAAGGTTCTTCCTTTCGGAAGTGCGTCGCGGTCTCTGAAGACGAACCTGTGGGCTGACTTTTTCATGCGATAGTAGTTACTACGGAATTTCTGGACAAATGTCTCCCAGGTTTCGGCTTTGTGGTCTTTGATAACGGACTTGGCTTCCTGCCTGAACCTGCGCATCTCAGACTCCGCCCACCAGTGGGGGTCTTCCGGCTCCGCACACGTGTCAGGTCTGCCCTTCGCCGTGTCCCGTGGCTCCGCCATGGCTTCCTCTAGCAGTGCCGCGCTGGGGGTTTCCCCTGTTGCCTTCTCTATCGCAAGCATCTCCTGTAGGACCGCCGCTGCCTTCAGCGCTTTATCACGCTTCCTGAATTTAGCTTTTGGTAGTCTGACCCCTGTGTTGGGGTCCCTGGTGACCTTGGGCTTGCACCTGACGGTTTCAAGGGGGATCTCCACGGCCCGCATGGCTTGCTGAAGGACCCCATCAACTGCCTTCCCGGCCTCATCAATTCTTTCCCTGGCGTCCGGGCTTCCCCTTTCCGCCGCGTCGACCGCGTTTTCGATCACTGTCTTGAATTCATTTTCCCTGAGACTCGGTTGGAGCGCCGAATCTATTGCCGCCTTCATTGAGCGTTGCAAGGCTTTGGAGATCGGGAATTGATATTTCGTGATCGGGTCGGGTTTCGCCTGTTCTTCCACTATCGGTGTGGTCGTGTGAAGCTTCCACAGCGGCACCGCCGCCACTGCCGCTTGGTGGTCGCTGCAGTGCCTGTGTGCCCTGGTGTCGATCGGGTGCCGTTCGTCAGCGATCCGCTGAAGCTCTTCTGACGCTAACCACCCATCGATTTTGTGGTCCCCAAACGTGGGTCCTTGCGGGCAGCTGATCTCTGCAAGGCCCGCCCGGTCAGACATCCCTCTCCATGCACGGTGTTCTATCCCGTCTTGCTCTCTGGGGATCTCCGCGACGTTGAAGTCTCCCCCCACCACCATGTGCTCCCCCTTCCTGGAAGCCACTGCGGCCTCTCGGGCTATGTAATCACGGATACACGTCCTGACCACCGCTTCTTCCGGGTGGGGAGGGTTGTAGACACCGAGCACGTGCACCTTCACGCCGCTTGGCAGCGTAATAACTACATGCTGTAAATACCCTTTCGCGCATCTGGGGACTTCACGGTTAGCGCGCACGTCCGTCCTGTCGTAGGGGCGTCTGAGGGCTAGGACCACCCCCCCTCTGTACGAAGTACCATCCGCCCCCCTCCGCTGGGTTCCATGGCACGGCGCTGAGTGCCAGGCGCTGTAACCCAGCCCTTGGAGTTTTTTTGGTCCCATGGGGCCCGCCGCCTTTGTTTCTGTGAGAACCAGCACGTCCGGCTGGTGTTCCTCGCAACTCCTGGCGAGGTCATAGTACGCGTGGTCGCTTCCTCTGATATTCCAGGTCATCAGGGACAGCCTACCTTCCTCCCCCACATCTGGTGGGGGTGTTTGATTCTCTTTATCGCTGTGGCGATTTGGTTCATTTTTAGATTCTCGTGCACTATTGCCCCAGCTGCCAAGTACGGTCTTTGCGCCTGCCCTATGCTGTCTCTTCTGCTGAGCTGGCGCCTGTCCACTTCCCGTCACTTGTTGTAGTGGCCTGAGCACTGCCCTTTTGCCGGGTACTCTACTGCTCCCGCTCCGGGTGCCGGCCTGGCCTTCCGCGTGTTCCTCCTGCTTGGTGGCGATTTGCATGACGATTCTGTGTTGTTTTGCCACCCTATTGTTTGTCGTTTTCCCAGTGCCCCCAGCGGCTCTGTGCGCCGCCCTTGGCCAGGTTGACTTCTCTGGGGATTTCGTCCAGTCGCACCATGCTGCCGCCATCACCGCGACCCAGACCCCACACTGAAAGTCATCGTACTGAGTACGGAGTTTGGTGCACGTGATTTCGGTAGGGACCCCCTGCCTTGTCCTTCTCTCTGCCCACTTTCGGGTGGCGTCCAGCAGCTCAGCATGCCCCCTCGCTCCTTCCCGTGGGTTGGGTCCGTAGGAGTCAAAGAGGTGCACGTGGGGGCCCCCCCCTTCCCCGGCCTGTTGGTCAAAGAAGAGGGCCCTCCAGTGCTCTCCGTCACACAGCGGCTGGTACGCGAACCTCCCGTTCGCGAGCAGGCCATCGATTCCATCCCTGGCCAGAAGTTTGGAGAGGAATTTGTGCTGGTTCATCTCCTCCGGCGGAGCCGGGTCAATTGTGTGAAGGTACCGGCTGAGTTGCACATCTGATATACGTCCCTCCACCGTGTAGAGGCCCCCCTCCTCTTGGGGGTTCGCGCCCCGTGTCTGGTTCCTTGGGGGGGGGGCGCTTTTCACCCCCCCCACCGCTAAGGGGGGGGGTGGAGGGTTGATCTTCCCCTCCTCTGCGAGACTTCCTGTTCTTGTCCCTATCTTCGAGCTCTTTCCTGACTTTCCGCAGCATGCCGACCGGAACAAAAACACAGTTGCTGTTCCTCCCCGCAAAATTCCTGCGGAGGGAGGTCCTCCCTGCAGCGCTATTGACATAGAAGAGGCTTCCCCCGTCCATCGCCTCTCTCCAATACCATTTCCCCCTCTTGTGCATCCAGGGTGTGTTCTTCCTTTGATTCCTCCAAACCCAGACTTCTGGGCCTTGGTGTGAGTACACGATCCCCCCTGAGGCAGAGTCGTTTAGTTGCGTTCGCGTTATTAAGATTCTAATCCCGCGGTGGGTAATAGCCAAGATTCCCATCGTTACGAGGCATGCGGAAATAGGTAGTGTGTGTTGCCGGTCCATTACGAGTTTAAAGTGTCCCGGGAGCATGAGACTCGGTGACAAGAAGTGCAGCATTCTGCCAAATTTTTCGAACTCTTCTTCCCTTGGGTGGTCACCCTCTGTTATCAGATCGGGGGTGTGATTACAAGAGGCTGTTAATACAAATAAGCAATAGGTTTCATTGTTCTGCAGGTATTTATCATATGTCCTATTGCCACTGCGTCTCCCTGGCCAGCGCGTGCCGGGAGGCGTCATCTTGTGTCCCCTCCAGGCTGTGCCTCCACTAGGTGTGCTCGCCTGCCTGCATTCTGCATCTCCGTCTACCCTCGTCCGGTGCCTGGTCTCGGCCCATCGTCTCGCATCAAATTCTGTGTGCCTGTGGAGGGGTTGCATTATACTGGTCAGATCACCATCCTGGCAAGATGGCCAAGCATTCAGAACTGGCAAGGGAGCACTGACCTGAGCCCTGAGCTCGTCGAGGCGCTTTAGTGCCGCCCTGCCGTCAGGGTTGTCAAACTCCTGTGGAATTGCGGGGCCTGTCTCAGGCCTCCCATACTGCCGAGGGTCCTTGCCCAGGGCCTCCGCCAGGGGCCTCGGCTGGGCAGTGGGCTGGGCAGTCGGCTGTTGCTGGAGCTGTGTGCCCCACTGTGGGTACAGCCCCTGCGCCGGGTGCGAATATTGGGCCTGTGGCGGCCCCAATGGCACCTGGTGCGGCAGCTGCAGCGGGGCTGCCGGAGGGGGCTGCAGCTGCTGGGGCTGTTGCTGTTGGCCCAGGTAGCTCTGCCCCCCTTGAGGCATCAGCTGGACCCCGTGCTGCAGCAGCCCCGTGACCTGCCCAGACAGCTGGGTGATCGCTGACATCTGCCTGTCCGAGGCTTGCACCTGCTGGCTTACCACCTCGGTGAGAGCCTTCACGGAGGCGGCCAGCGACGCTAGTTCGCCGCCCGCCCGAGGAGCCTGCGCGGCTGGCGGCTCCGGTGGCAGCTGCCTGCCGTACCCCTGGTCCTGCGCAAACAACTGGGTCGGCTGTACCTGACCGTAGTAGGAGCCCTTGGCTCCTTTGCCCTGCCCCTTTCCCGCGTATCTGGGCCTCTGTCTCGGGGGCTGCTGTGGGCTTCGTTGGGTCATCCACCTGGACCTTGGGCTGCAGGCGATGTGAAACTTTACGTTCTCGATGTGGAAGAACATACGGTCCTTGGTGCGATGCGAGACTGCCTCGTATGTGGCAGCCTCCACCGTTACCCAGTACCTGCAGGCCTCCCTGCTGTCCCTGTCCGGGAGCGGTTGGGCGAGAGTGATGAGTTCCCCCACCCCCCTTTCTGATGGGGGGGAGGGAACCGGAAATACCTCCATGCCTGTCTGCGACCGCAGCTCCCGCTTCGCTGCAGAGAGGACCTGTTCCACCCTGTCTGCAGAGTGCCAGTGTCTGCCCTCCGGTGGCCTGGCAACCACCTCCAGTTCCCACTCCTGGAACTTTGTGATATCTGCGGTGGAGGAGTATTTGTGCACTGTGACTGGGTGCCCATAGAACTCATATGGGAGACCCAGCCGCAGTGCCCTGTCAGCCTCGTCCGCTCGCGAGAACACCACAATGGCGACGTCCAGTGCTGTCGCCCTGGCCTCCTCCCAGTGTGGCCTTCCCTTACCGATGTAAACAATGTTTCGGGCTCCCCCCTCGAGCACCACTCCCGCCGAGATGCTGTTGGCCACTTCAGCCACACCCTGCCCAACCAGCCCGACGGACTGCAGGATGACCGTGCGGTCGGCCGGGAGCGAGTCCCTGTCCTGCTTCATTGGGCACCTGTGCACGTCCCTGGCGACACTGGCTTTGGGGGTGCCCACTGCCCCGTGCTTCCAGCGGTCGGCATAGCCCCACGGAGGTGGCGCCAGTGGCACCGCCGGGGCACACCGTTCGTCTACCAGGGCAATGGCTGCGTGAAGCGGGTCAGTGAATGTCGCCCTCAGAGTGCCCTGCCAAGGGGACGTGACGCTGATATCCCCCTTGGCGGGGCAGCGGCCTGTGTTCCACAGTCTTTCCTGGAGTTCCGCCAGGAGCAGCTGTTGGAACCTGCGAGTGTCCCCGTCTCCTGTGTGCGCCAGACAGCTGTAGTCAATGGCCGGGGGCACCGTCATGTTCCACAGGGAGTCATACTGCCCCCCTGGAGCGCCTCCTGTGCCGAAGATGGTGTGCAGTGGTTCCCCTGCCGGGTGTTCAAAGAGGTCTTGTGCGGTCAGGGCCCCCGCTGCGGGAGTTTGTCCAGGGTGCACCTGTCCCTGTAACTTCTCCCCCGCTTCTGCGAGATGAGCCCAAAGAAGCCCTGCTTTGAGCAGCACAGGTGCCTGTGAAATGTATTCCACCACCTCTGTCGTCAATGGGAACAGCCCCGTGGGCACGGGCGCCGTCTGGAGAAGTTCCTGTGGTGGCGCTGCTTCTTGTCCCGCCGCCTGCCTTGGGTCCCGCTCAGCGAGTCCCGGTTCAACTTCCATTTCCTGCGGATCGTGGTGGTAGTGTGCTTCCTCCCCCCCCGTCCTCAGGTGTCTGGCCCGCGTTTCCTCCCCTTGATGTTCCCTTCCAGGGGAGAGGCTCATATCTTGGCACTGGCCAGGATTTTTCAAAATTTGATTAAAAATTTGGGTGCGGTTTTGGCCTGAAAAAAATTTCAAAATTTGATCAAAATTTGGGTGCGTTCTTCAAAATAAGTCAAAATTTGATTAGAAGATGTAAAAAAATAGAATAAAAATATGGGCGGGATTGGTGAAAAATCTGGGGGGATATCGATTATGTCTCCGCGATCGCGATGGCTGCTGTCATTCCCATACTTTACACGTCGACGTGAGACGTGACACTGACGGATACCGCATTACCGCCGCAATTCAAGTTCTGATCTTCTCAAGTATCTTCAAGGCAGTCAAATTGTGAAAGTGAGGCCATCCGTTGAGAGTTCTCAGCATTCGGAATGCCTGTCCTATCTCTCGTAACATCTTATTCTGATTCTTCCGGAGAGGATTCCGATGGTGAAACAGGCTTGCGCCCTGTCCACCTGCATTGCCCTTGTTGCCCTTGCACCGACAACGGCAAGGTAGCCCCTCCAAACCCCAATTGTGATGCCTAAGCAAAACCTATTGCGTGTCGTAGTCTCAGAACCGGTTTAATTAGTCTTGAAACCTGTTATCGATCATATTTCATATAGGTTTTACAGGTCTGAAGGTTGCCAATAGGTTGCCAAGCTGAACAAATTAGTATGAAATAGGTTCTTAGGCCAATTTGGGTGATTGTAAAAGAAATAGGGGCCTTGGGCAAGCGTCTCCGCGTCTCAGCGAACCGGTTTGGGCGTGTATGGGACCCGCGAGATCGGCTAATTATTGAAAAAAATTTATAAAAAATTAAGGGGCCTTTTCAAAAAGGGAGGAAAAATTTAGGTGACTTTAGGAAAAATTTCAAAAAAAAAATTGGGTCAATCTAAAAAAATGTGGGCCAGAGCCAACTCATATCCCCTAGGAAAGGTGCGGAACCTCAACAGGGATGTGTCGTTGGTCAGAGTTCTTCTCGTGAGGAGCTCCCTGTCCGGGACTCTCGGGACCACTTCCTTCCCTGTAAACAGCTCGTCAATAATGACCTGTCGTCCTGAAATGCACGGCACCCTAGCAGTTGGGACGCTCCGGGTGGGGTGTAGTCCGCTGTCGCGGAAGTTCACCTGACTCTCCCCCGTCCTCTGTAGCTTGGGCCCTGGTTCTTCGGTCTCTTGTTCGCTGACTGCCGAAATTTCTCCAGTTGCAGACGCCATTGTATTGTCGCCGAAAGTTTGCCGCGCCAGGGAGTGAGGATGTTTTCGAATTTGAAGTGCCCAGTTTGTAGGGCTCGCAGCCCGTGCGTAGTGCGCGGAAGAGTGTCGTCCCTTTTCGCGTCGGTTCACGTGGCAACCGTCACCTTCGCTGTCACTCTTCTGATCATGAGGAGAGCGTAGTGAGTCCTTGCATCGGATCGGAGGGTCAGATTTTGTTCCGCTATCTGCGCTGGTAAGATCCACGGTGCCCCTTTGTTCTGCATGCGCCGTTCGCCATTGCGGTTCACTGGGCCCGTGACAGGGGTGTCGGAGAGTCCGAATCTTTTTCTCCAGACCCCTTGAATCCTTGGGCCTTTGGGTTAGCATTGGTGCCCTTCCCTCAGGTGTCGCGGGGCGAGGTTTGTGCGCGGCACAGGCGGGCCCCATTCCCCCGTGCCGGACTCCTATGTGAGCGCTCGGGGTCTTAACCCCCTCAATTTCTGTCCCCTGGGCGTGGGCGCGCTCTGCGATACCGTCGTTTGCGCTGGTCCTTCGGGTTTCTCCCCTCGGCCGTCTCATTGGTGGGGGTATTTTCTCGTAGCACAGTGTCTTCCTCCTGGGCTCACGGAGGAGTTTCGCGAGTCTCGGAGTTTTTTCCTGTGACTCCACTAATCCCAGCGGTGTCCTCGTGATCCCCCGGCCCTGGGGGACAACGTGACTTGCCCCTGTTTTTGTGGGTGTCTGTTGTTCCTGGCCCGCACTCGCGAACGGCTTGCCCTCCGGGGCGTCACTGTTCGTCCGGGACCGCTTGTCCCCCGTGGCTTCGCTTGTTAAGTTTTGCGATCGCCGTGGGGTATCCCCCAATCTTGGTTTGGTGCGCAGGATATTCGTGCGCAGGTCTTGCAAGTCCCTTGGGCACCCCTCTCGGGCAGCATGCCCTCGCGGACAACATGGCGTCCACTCGGGTGCCGGTCGAATTCGCCTGCTGCCTGTCCGGTCGGGTGTGTGTTCCCTTAAGCTCACGTAGCTCTCCCGGGGGGATTCATAATCTCCCGGATACTGCACGGGGCATCCTTCCCCGGCTTCATGCGGGTCGAACTGCCCCTTCTCAGCTCCGGGCCATCCCGTGCTCGCGACATGTCGTTTTTGGGCCTGCCCACCTGTCCATGACCGTACGGTGGGCTTGGAGGTCATCACTTCGGTTGACCCCCCGTTGGAACATTGGGCTGGATACGGGTTTGTCCTGTCCCTTTTGGCGGTCCAATACGAGAGCTCTTCCCCCACTGGGACGCCTGGTTCCCTGGCCCTCTGGCTGTCCGCCCGAGTAGCGTTGTTATAATCGCACCCAGTATGCTTGCGCATGCACGATTCTCTGACTCTCGAGGGGGGCGTGTTTCTTGGTTGCCGTATCGCCTGCCTTTCGTGAGGATCGGTTGTACCGTCGGTGTTGTCCGTTACTCGGAATGTTTCTCTCTTCTGGTTGGTACAGAAGGAAGGCGTGTATCTATTATCTCGATAAGGATCTCCTCCTTGCTGGTGGGCTTTGTGAATATGATTAATAGTGCTGCCCCTCCTCACGGGGGGAGGGGAGTTATCGCGATAATCGGTAGCGTGGCTGGCATTAGCCCTCCCCTCCCCGGGGGGACAATACCCGTTCAAAGCATTCCTCGCCCATAAAGGGGCTCTGCTGTCGGGAGGTGCGGAATTGCGGGGGTGCGTTCCCCTGTCTACGGTAGGTATTCTGGGTTTGGCGCTGGCAGGCCATGTCCTAACTGCAAGCCTGGGTCCTTTTTCATTGAACCACAGGGGACTGGCCTCCGCTCCCCGTAACCCGGGGACTCCTACTCTAGCCCACTTCCCACGGGCCCCCCTTGGGGTCGGTCCTCTATCAAGCATGTGGCCCCTCCAGACGGGGGGGGAGTTGTGGTCAACAGCTTCTGCTGTAGCGAACAGCGGGCCTCTAGTCCCCAAAGTGTCAGCCTTATTGATGTTTTTGTTTGCCCACGGTGGGTCCCTTTCAGGTGCACGCCGGAGTGCCGGCTCGGGGAAAGACGTGATGTTTGCTGCTGCCTGCAGACCGGGTCCTTTGCCGTTTCTCCGCAGGGAGCTGGCAACTGCTCTCCGTGGGCCGGAGAAACAAGTTCCAGCCCCCCTTCCGCGGGCCCTCTCTGGGGTCGGTCTTACTCCCGGTCTGTAGGTGAGTCTGAAGGGTCGCGGTGTCTGGAGGTTCTCTCCCTCGATGGGCTGCCGGGCAGTGTCCAGTGCCCGCTCGGGGTCTGCTTTATTCACCACTATCTTTCCTCCCAACCGGGAGTTCTCGCCTGGTGAGGTGCCGTGACCGCGTGTCGATGCGGTGGGACTCGAGTGGGAAGGAGGGACGATGACGGTTGGCACTGCCTGCGGACTGGGTCCCTCGCCGTTTCTCCGCAGGGAGCTGGTGACCGCTCCCCGTGTCTCGGGGATGCACGTCCCAGCCCCCCTTCCGCGGGCCCTCTTAGGGGTCGGTCTTACTCCCAGTCCGTAGGCGTGCTCCGTCCTATTGTCTGATGCTGGCTCACGGTACAAAATGCAGGTGTGCGTTTGACGGATGTCACCACGGGACGTACACTCCTGCAAGTCAGTAAACGATGAAAGTTTATTAAAAAAGTTTACCAGGCGCAAGACCCAGCGCGGATGAGTCCTGCTGTCTACACAATGCAGGATAGTACCAGCCAGTCCCTCAGGGACGCCGGAAGTTGCGGGTCCCTGACCACGGCCGCGATGTCCGGGGGCGGAGGGCTGTGCACCCTGGCGGACTCTTTTGCCCTGATGTGCAGGAAGACCAATTTGGTGTCTGCCCTGAAAGGGCAGTCGAGCCGCCGCTGGAACTCCAGTTCCTCCTCTGTCGGCGTGCTGAGTGCACAGGGGCGCTCCACCTGTTGCCCCCCCCCTGTGAACCACCTGCGCCGCAGCACCTGCTCCCGGAGGACGTGCCCCCGCGGAAGGGACCTCCCCAGACGTACCAGATGGTAGTCTGGGGAGAACTGTATCGCCCAGTCCTGCGAGAGGATGCTTTTGAGCTGCGGTGAGGCCCGGATGGCTCGTCCCCACGGGGTGCTCGCCGCTCCCGCCAGCCCGAGAAGCCTCTTCTGGTAAGACCCCGGGAGGCCTCTCCGCAGGTCCACGTCGAGGTGCCTGGCGACAACCCCCCTTAGGGTCCGGACTTCGTTGCTGAGCCCGTCCAGGTTCCCCTCTCTGCAAAAGTACTGGAGGCCCAGCCCCTGTACTATGTCGGCCATGGTGGCCGCCGCCTCCAGTTCCTGCAGCGATGAGTTGGGCAGTGTCGCTAGTGCCTCCCTCCTGCGAACAAAACCTCTCCAGCGGACCACCGCCACAAGGGTGGCCGCCGGCCACCTTGCAGCTTTCCTGCGGAGGGTCCCGCGCCTCCGCAGGATGGCAAGGAACGAGACCACCGCGATGGCCACGGTCCAGGACGCCCACGATGTCCCCGCCTGTCCCGCCGCCCGCGGCTCCGTCTGCTCCAGCGTGAACCTGCGACGCCGCCTGTAGTGCCTCCTGCGCGGCGGGAGGGCTCCAGACCCCGATGCCCTGCTCAGGTGCCTGGTGTACGCCC
>LGRX02002893.1:27189-68088 GCA_001247695.2 Cymbomonas tetramitiformis | reverse complement strand
GTAGGATCCACTCTCTGATCAGAAGTTTGATAAACACCGTTACCTCTACCCTATGCGCTGGATCCAGTCTCTCTGATCAGAAGTTTGATAAACACCGCTACCTCTACCCTGCACGTAGGGTCCAGTCTCTCTGATCGCAAGTTTGATAAACACCGCTACCTCTACCCGGTTCTGAGCTGCTGAGCGTGCAGCAGTCTGAGGCCTTCAGTGAAGCAGACATTACGTCCAAATACATTCAGCATTCCGTTTTCACGAAAACAGCACGTTGTTATTGGGCACCACTCCTGCAACCTCCCGCACTGAGCATGTGGTCCGGACCTGCTGCACGGCAGGCGAGGTCCACGCAGGAACCATTCGATAAGCCACTCCGCGAGACAGCGAATGCAAATACATTTGGATTCCACGAGTGCACATCAATGGACGCAAGGAGGGCGTTTCCACCCTGGGAGGCATATGCGTTCAATGTTTTGATTGATTTGAGCTCTGTGGCGTCCGCAGAAGCTCTGCTGAAGTTGCTGCACGCTCCATCACAGGCCTTTCAGATATCGCGTTGGACTGGACCACAGCGGGCCGCGAAGAAGGCGTGTAGCAGTCAGGGCTGACCGTGGGTGGAGCCTCGGGCGGAGCGGGGCGTGGGCCCATGGCTGCGCGCGGCTCTCCTGGCGGTTGCCGCGGCGCCGCGCCCACTTCCGTGTGATAGTCCATCGAAGGGCTGCCATTGGGGCTGCTATCCGACCCGGATTGGGCCCGGTCCCTGCGTCATCGCACCCCTCACCGCAGCCTCCACTCACAGCCTGCCTCGGGCTGCGGAGCAGTGCCACATGAAAGGCTGAGTAGCGTGGGCATCGCCCGAGATCCGATCCCATAGTGGATGTAGCGCTAATCCGATCAGCACAGCTGCGGCGTCATCACTCTGACGCGGCCTTCCATGTTGAAGCGCTGCGCCATCCTGGTCGCACGCTGATAGCCACGCCACTGGCTCTCAAGCACCCCTCCGCTAATGCCAAGTGCCCCTTCGAAATCGGCGCACCTAGGTGGGCTGTTCAGGTGGCCGTACACGCGACTCTTGACCTGTTTCCACCTCGCGGCGGCGTCAGGCGTCAAGCACATGCATCCAACAAAAGACCACTGTGACCCCAGGGGCTGTTGAAAAACATCGAAAAGCCTGTGAGGCGCTCCATAGGGGCAGACTTGCACGGCGCTTTGCATGCTGGGCGCTTGGCAGCATTTGCCATGGAGACAGGCAGTTCACGCGGGGCACGCGCTGTCATAGGCGTGGAGAAGTCGCACATCCTTAGAGACAGGAAGAGAGCGAGTGCACACTTGTAGCACACTTTGAGGGATGTGCAGGGAGAACCTGGTCATAGGTCGCCTTCGCTTTGGTGACCGGGGCAACGGCAGCCTTCGAGGCACGGTCCCGGCGCCGGTCAGGCGGTTTGGCAATGGACGTCACAGACTGCTCTCCTTGCCCTACGCTCGGTCGGAAGTGGCAGTCCACTTGCGCCTTCACATTTGAGAAGTCCGCCTGCTTGCCCTCCATTCCGCACACATCACAGCCGGAGCTGAGGCTACGTTTTTGCCTGCTCCACCGGCTTGAGCCTTCTATGCCGCAATCACGGATGCCCGACATCGGCTGACCCGGCCGCTGGTGTCACGAAGCATTGAGGCGAGAGCGCGAGTCACAAGCTCCGTCGAGGACCAGGCAAGATAGAGGAGCTGACCCCGCCTCCTATGTCTGTGCATCGCTAGCAATTCTGTGATCATTGGATTTTTTATACAAACAAATAAATGCAGCATTGTAGGTATACAATCTTGCTGACTTTCTCCTATTGCCAACTACACACTCGGACAATTACATTTGACCGTTCACATTTTCCTGATGCATAAAGCACAGAGTTTAGACCATCAGATTCGATTTTCAATTGCAAATATCGGAGTTCTTGCACTGGAAGGATACGCGATTCTGTTTAGAATCATCCGATGGGCATAACACTATTGCAACAAATCCAACGAACACCGACAATGTCACGTCGAAGTTCAGAACCTAAAATTCAGAAATCAGAAATCGATATTCAAATATTGCACATATGATTGGGTCATCGTTTTGATCGCCCAAGTCGCGATTCTCTGATGCACCTTCTCATGTTTCCTGGACGAGGTCTGATGGTTCCTGTGAATGGTCCATTCATGGACTCGTCACTGAAAAACAGACACTCAAAAAATCAATAAAAACTTTGCGAATGTCAATACATTTCTGGACAGGGCTCCGCAAGCACTGCTGACTGGTTGGCTTATGATTTCATTTTGGCCAAGATCTTCTAAGATCTTCTAAGACGTTTGGACTTCAAGTTTGGGGAGATTGAATTGGCCAAATAATAACAGCGCGCCGAGTAATCGACGGCCCTCGCTGATCCCTGTCCACTCATGCTTTGAAAACCATGCATTTCTTTTTGGTTGGGCGAGGTATTGCAATTTTGCAATGCCCCATCAAGTATGCAGTCATCCATTGTGCCAAACAAGAATCGGGCTGGGAAACCTCATCGCTAAGAACAGGGACCAACGTTCGACTTTCGGTTCCATATAAATCAATCCAACCGCTGAAGGGGTCGTGCCGCGCAGACATCAATATGTGCGTTTGCCCCGGGCGTGTGGTGTCGGCAGCGCTCGCGCACATCTCGAGCACGACTCCTATGATGCAAGGCAACAGCAACTGCATGCGAGCAGCATATGGAGCCAACGTCCCATGAGGCCACTCATGGTTGAATGCCTTTGTAGCTAGCCTCCAATGTTGCCACCATGCACTGCCCCTCTGCACAATCTGGAGGGTACACCTGGCGGACAACCAACAGCGGAGGTGCGTGTATACCTTTCGACTAATAGGGAGGTTGCGGGAGCGCCGCTTGAGATATGTGCGCTGTGTGTTAGCCTCTTGTGTACCCTCCTCCCGGCCCGAGCCCTCCGCATCATCAGAGGTATACCCCTTTGCATGCCCTGCACGCCCCCCTTCCGGTATCTGCCTTGCTCCCACAGATCCACTGCTGCCAGACGGCGCGGCCACGTGGTCGCGTTTGGAGGCTCGGCGATGGTCGTCAAGGCTGCTTCGACGGGTCGAGGCAGCTGTGCTGCGCCCCTTCTTCACGTCCTGACCGGACTTCTCCGCCACCTCCCACCATGCAGGGGGCGCTGACCACACATGCCCCGCGCACAACCCCTTCTCCACACTCAACCCCTCGGACCACCCGGGCAAGCTGACCACAGACTGAAGCCACCCCCACCAAAGTCAGCCACAGGCCGCTGGGCCCGCGCGCCAAGGCCCAGCTGCGCCCCCCTCGACTCAAAAAGAGTTTCAGGGTCGAGGCTGGGCCCGCGCGCCCAGGCCCAGCTGCTTTCGACTAAAAGAGTTTCAGGTCGAAGGGGCCCGCGCGCCAAGGCCCAGCTGCGCCCTCGACTCAAAAGAGTTTCAGGGTCGAGGCTGGGCCCGCGCGCCAAGGCCCAGCTGCGGCCTCGACTCATAAAAGAGTTTCAAGGCCCAGCTGCGCCTCGACTCAAAAGAGTTTCAGGGTCGAGGCTGGGCCCGCGCGCCAAGGCCCAGCTGCGCCCCCCTCGACTCAAAAGAGTTTCAGGGTCGAGGCTGGGCCCGCGCGCCAAGGCCCAGCTGCGCCCCCCTCGACTCATAAAAGAGTTTCAGGGTCGAGGCTGGGCCCGCGCGCCAAGGCCCAGCTGCGCCCCCCTCGACTCAAAAGAGTTTCAGGGTCGAGGCTGGGCCCGCGCGCCAAGGCCCAGCTGCGCCCCCCTCGACTCAAACAGAGTTTCAGGGTCGAGGCTGGGCCCGCGCGCCAAGGCCTAGCTGCTGCCCCCTCGACTTAAAAAAAGTTTTAGGGCTGGCGAAGACGTCGTGCACCAGAAGCGACAGCCCCGCCCGGGTCCGCCTCGCCATTGCCATGTATCGGCGCAGCGCCGGCTCATCGTCAGATCACAAGGAAGGATCGCAGCGCTAGCTCGTCATCGCAATGGAGAAGGGGCTTCGTCGAAGGAGTGTGGCGCCATCTCACCATCAGTGGCGACGCCATCTACTGCTTCAGGATCTTCCACCCTCGACTCTTGTGCGGCCTGCTGCGCCTGAGGTGGGGAAAGCACCCGTGTGTGGCGATTGAGCGCCCATCAGAACCCCTCACACAGCAAGACACAAGTGCTGCTAAGCTCTCCACTGGCGCCTCGCCCATGGTCCGGCGCCGCCGCGTTTCACGCGGGCCTCGAGGGTTGGCTGAGGATGGGGGGGTGGGCAGGGGAGAGCAGAGTGCTGTGGGTGCACCATGCTCACCATTAAGCTGCGGCGGCGCGCGGTGGCGGCGGACACACGGGGTGGTCTGCTGGGATTTGGTACGAGGTGGTCCTCATCCCCGCTGCCGCCTGCCCCTCTCTGTGCCCCCTTCTCCCCTCCCGTCTTCTCCGTAGCCGCAGGCCCTGCGCTCCAAGTGATCATCCCGCCATGCCCGCGTCGCACATCACTTTGGCGTCTCTATCTACCGCTGGCCGGACTGATTCGATCCGTGTTGAGGATCAACTTGCAAGCCTGTCCTGGATGGTACAAATGCTGACATTTCGTGAACGGATGATCAAACCCGGAACAATGAAGGCGAGCTGATGTTGGGCCAGGCATCTATCTCAGATCACAGATCGGTGATAACGGGACCACGATATTGCGCAAAAGTGTCAAAGAGATGGATGAAGATTGACGGAGGATCCAGCAGCTGATGGCCGCATTGCACGCTCCCAGAGGTCGATGCGGCGGGCGCTAGAACTTCAGGCCAGAAGGCACACCGGGAGGGGTTGGGTCGTTCAGGAGAGCAACGAGCTGCTGCTTGCGCTGGCCTGTCTGAACCGCCAGGCGCGCGACAAACGGCTCGTCCTTCCCCGCACCACCTTCCCTCTGCATCAGCTGCTCCAAGTCCCGCACCTGCCGCCCTCTCCCTCCCCACCCACATCAGCTGCTCCAAGTCCCGCACCTGCGCCTCTCCCTCCCACCCACATCAGCTGCTCCAAGTCCCGCACCTGGCCGCACCTGGCGCCTCTCCCTCCCACCCATCAGCTGCTCCAAGCCCCGCACCTGGCGCCCTCTCCCTCCCACCCCTCCTGGCACTGGTACCCCTTGCACCGACACCTGGGGAATGCACAGCGGCGCGGGTGTCTGCTGAGATGCTGCCACCGCTATCACACGGCTGCCACTGCAGCGCTGAGCTGCCTGCGACTGCCTTGAGGAAAACAAACTCAACTATGGTCAGATGCCACCACAGTATGTAGTGCCGACCGAGCAATACTCCAATGCTTGAGGCTTGTCGCAATAGCAGGCTGGGGATACCTCGATAAGCAAAGCCTTCCCACGACGTGATCGAAGCCGTCGCCGCACGAACCAGCCTGCGCAGTCCACCCCTTCAATCCTCATCCACCGTGGTATGTGAAACGCATCCCAGGCTCCAAGCCAAAGCAAACCAAAGTAATTTTCAGCTTTTGGAGATGAGGCGAGGTAGGGGAGGCGCTAGGGCGGGGCTCAGAAGGGAGGTAGCTGACCGTTGAGGGCAGCTGATATGGTGCCGCAGTACTGATCAAACACATGCTGGGGTGGCGGCAGCAAGCCTGAGCGCTGGCTCGTCTCTACCACATGCCTGTACAGCGCACCCGGGCTGCCTCGCCAGCCGGCCTGCAGAATTGGAGATGCCTTGCGGGGGCTGCGGGCCACAATGCTGGAGCCCGCCAGCGCGCCTTGGCTCTGCTGGGACCATGGCGGGCTACCACCTTCCTCCCTCCTTGCCTCCATGGCCACGTGGAACTCTGCGCACAGCCCGCCAGCTGTGAGAGGCATATGACCCCATAGTGCCACCAGAGACGTGAAGCACGCTGCGTGCCATGTGACGCCCCGCAGCGTCTCGTGGAAACAGCCTGCTGACATGAAAATCACACAGCATCGCAAGGCGGCGGCTGTTTGCAGATCTTGGGACGCACCAGCGCCGTGTGGTACAGGATACAGTGGCTGGTTCGGGTGGTCTGGAAAGTGCATGCTGGCACTGGCCTCTGGGTTGGGCACAGGAGTGTCCCCAATTGGGCCCAGCAGTGGCCCCCCTTCGGACTGTATCGAATACTGCATACCACACGCCGCCATCCCCATTTGCACATTCAGAACTCCACGTGCATTCCTAACACCACATGGTCCCGAGCACCCTCTCCACCGCCGCATGGCCGAGGCGGGGAGGACAATTGCAGTGAGGAGCAGAGCAGTGACAGAGGCGGAGAGGGCAATCGCAGTGAGGAGCAGAGCAAAGCAGAGTGCCAGTGGACCGAATCCCAAACCTGAGGAAGGCTGGAAATGGAGGCCGCATAGTTGGCGTAGTGCTGATACGACGGTAAGGCAGCGTAATGCTGGTAGGGCGGCCCCGGCTGGGGCTGCTGAGTCAGCATCTGTGAGGTTACACTCCATCCGAGGGAGGCAGGGAATTCGTCGCCAGGGGGCGCCACATGATATGGGAGGTATTGCGTATGGTGATGCTGGTCGGATATGGACATCGAGGGGGAGTGGATGGGGTTAATGTGGGAGATGCTGGAGTGCTCCAAGGCTTGATAGCACATTGCATGGAAGCCGTGGAAGTCTTGCTCGGCCTGGCTCGGGTGCAGAAACTGCCGCACTGCCCGCTGGATTGTCACCGCCGCCCTCTTGCGCACCATGCCCTTCAGCAGCTTTATGCGCCGCCGCCGGTCTGCTTCCATCTGCGCAAGGGCCCGTAGGTCCCCCCTCGGGCGATTCAGTGGCCCTCTAGCCCACCCCACCAACCTGTCTGCACAGGGTCTCTACGATACCCTCTCAGGCCATGCGGTGCCCCCTTGCCCTCCTCACCATCCAAAATCAACGCATGCGTCGAAATCAACGCATGCGCTAATCTGCGAGCAGTAGGTGGTAATCGGATGGCGTGATGAACCAGTGCCAGTGCAAGTGCCTGCTGCTAATTTCCCTCACCGCCACCTGGTCCTTCACTCTACCCGTAACGAGCTACCGGCCAGGCAGGCGCGTGCGGGCAGCTCGCCTTAATGTTCTGAAGTGCCTTTTGCTGCCGGTGCACCGCCTGCAGCTCAGTCTTCTTCCGCGCCAGAGCTGCTGCGAGCCTGTACTCACTGTCGTCCCAAACAACTCGCCATTACAGCATGGCTTGCCGCCCTCAACACGCGGCATACCCACAGAAGACGGCGCAAGACGTACAGAGACCTGTGGCAGCAGCCACGCTGCCCCGTCTGGGATAGCTCGTTTCTGGTTGGCTGATTGGTTATTGCCATGCAACTTGCATGTGAGGTGAGCTCCTGCTGACTGTCACCTGGTGACGCTCTTAACCAACCTGGCGCATGCGAGGACACCATGGCGCCTGCAATGAGGGTGCACCTGATGGCCTCGGATGGCGCTGGGTGTGAGCTGGTCGTACAGCCCTCCTCATGGGTTTGCACATAGCCCAGCTCCTCGTCGAGGTCCAGAGGCTCCGCCACATCCCGGTGCCCAAAGGTACCCTCCCCAATTACATTAAAGTCCTCACACTCGCTACCTGCGATCCCGGCGAGCTCCCCCCCCGGCTTGCCCCCCCGCCCCGCGCGTGCGGCAAACGGCAGGCATCATCCACCGGCACACGCACCTTGAGGCCCGGCGAATCACAGATCCGTCTCGTTTGGGACTCAAGCGGCGATGGATACTCATCGAGTCACAACGCCCCCCTTGCCGCATCCCCGGGGCGCACCTGTCACGGACTGGGCGCGCTGCTGCTTCAGATTGCTGATGAAGCTGTCGTATGAGGCTGCACACGCAATGGCAGCATCCCCTGTGGATTGGGGGCCGTCCTGTGGCGCGCTTCGCAGGGCCTCCTCCGCTCCGTCGCGCATCGCCTGCTGCAACGGATACTTCCCAGGGGAAGCTGAGGGACTCCCGGATTGGCTCCCGGCAGTGGACAGCGCCCCCGCCCCCCGCAGTAGTGCTGCCACATCCTCGTAACTCATCTCCCCTGCGCGCACCACATCCGTGCGTCACTTCCCAACTTCTAAATCAGTGCAACGGGTGGAGTCGAGTGCACGTCAGCATACGGATCCAGGCTTCCACAACAGTGGAGCCTGTGCACAGGAAACAGTGCGAGGCATAGTTGTTCACTGCTCTGGCGATCAGCATGGTGACACGACCCCAGGGCGGTCCTACTGCAGGAGCATCCGGACAAGGCGTAGAAGGGACACGTGTGTATGCAGCATGGTCACAGGGCACCCGGCACCGCCAGCCACGCACCCAAAGGATGTGAATAAGATGCGAGGTCTCACGAGTGGTAGACTGCCTGCTCCCGAGGGAGAAATCCACGTGGCTGCCTGAGGCGGTGAGAAATACCTGGGGATTCCGGTTTCCGCACGGTCTGGTGTCGAGCGGCTTTCTCCTTGCGCTCCCTTTGTCGCTGCTGCTCTTTAATGATAGCCGCAGCCTGCAGCCTCGCACATGACACCATATCGCTGGCAGTGGCATGACCTGCAGTGCGATGGGGTCGGTTCGAGGTGCAGGTAACTGTGAGGAGGTGCTGATCTGGCCGTGAAGGCAAGACGCTCTTACTCACGGCCAGTTGGTTGGCTCCGAGCTGCTCGGAGCGTGTGGCTGGGTCGGAGTTATGTTTCACATCCCCAGCTCCCGGTAAGCAGAGCATAAGGGGAGGGGCGCCTTGACACCTAGGCCGCACCTTGGCCAGCATGATGGCGTTCTTGTCCATGGAAGACTGCACCTGCTTGCCCGAGCGGCTGTGGTTGCCAGGGGATCTCTGCAGCGATCCTCGCTCCTGCTGCTCCTCTTCGTCCTCCTGATTTTGCGGGTCAACCACCTTCAATACCAGCCCACCCAGCCACCCGCATGCCACCCTGCCTCATTCGATGCAGAGGGATACCCAGGACACCTTGCACGCAGCCGTCTTCCAACTCATTGGTCTACGCCGCACCGTGCTACAGCTGATGAGGGATGAAAGTTGTGAGAGCTAAATGGCGAGGAGCAGCACCATGCATTCCTCAAGTCAAGCGAAGTGGCGGCATGGAACCCGCAGAGGCGGTAAGTAAATGCTCTGATGTCACACATCAACGGGTGAAAATACATCCATTTCTTGCCTCCGATGTACCGCAAGCACATCCAGAGGCAAATTGAGCGATGATTCCTACCAGGGTGGGTGGGTAGCACCACAAAGGCAAAAGGTGTGCGCACGGGAGCCAAGTGATGATAGGGGATTCGACGGCAGGCAGAGCCACGCTGATGTGCCAGGAGCTCCATGTGGAGTGTGCTGAGGGAAGCTGGGAGCAGGCCGAGGTGCTCACCGTGAAGCGGTCGGTGGAGTCCACAAGCGGCCCTTGTGGTTGGCGCACGTGGTAGAGATGCACGGGAGGCTCGGGCGGCCCCGAGTGGGGAGGGTCTCTGATCCGATGATCATAATCCCTCGCTGGAGGTGCGGCGTGAGGATCCTCGTCCGCCCAGGCGTGGAAACTCAGGGCTCGTTGGATCTCCTTGAGTGGAGGGCTGCCTTGGCCGTCCTTGCCCAACGGCAAGCCCTGTTGCTTCGCCCGCCGCTGCGCACTCTTGCTCAGCTCGTACGCCTCCGCCTCCTGATTTCGTATCTGCATGTATGGTGCCTCCGGCCGCACACCTGCATCGAACGGCGACGCTCTGGGGGGCCGGCTGGAGTGGGCCTCGCCATCGTGCTTCGCGTGCGCTCCAATCAGTGCTGCCTCCTGCCGCCGGTGCTTGTCATACAGTGCTGCCTCCTGCCGCCTGTCAGAGCCGTATGGTTCCGTCTCTGCACGCTCACTCCCTTCATACGAGTGTGGCTGCGGCTGCCTGCTCGAGGCATATGGCGCCGCCTCTTCCCGCCCCTCTATATTGTGCGGCACCGCATCCTGCGGATCCTCCATATGGCACGGCGCTGCCTCCTGCCACGCCTCTATGCGGCGCTGCGCTGCCTCCTGCCAACCGTCTCTGTGGCTCAATTCATACAACTCCGTCTGCTGCTGCGTGCTGACGTCGAAGGAAGCCGTCACCTGCCCATTCCCCATCTCGAAAGGCACTTGCCCTTTATTCCGCGCCTCCACTCCTGCCTGTTGCGCGCCACTAAGGCCACGCGTCTCTGCATGCTGCGTCCCACGCATGCCGCTCGCCTCCACTCCTGCCTGCTGCGCGCCACTAAGGCCACGCGTCTCTGCATGCTGCGTCCCACGCATGCTGCTCGCCTCCACTCCTGCCTGCTGCGCGCCACTAAGGCCACGCGTCTCTGCATGCTGCGTCCCACGCATGCTGCTCGCCTCCACTCCTGCCTGTTGCGCGCCACTAAGGCCACGCGTCTCTGCATGCTGCGTCCCACGCATGCTGCTCGCCTCCACTCCTGCCTGCTGCGCGCCGCTAAGGCCACGCGTCTCTGCATGCTGCGTCCCACGCATGCTGCTCGCCTCCTCTCCTGCCTGCTGCGCGCCGCTAAGGCCACGCGTCTCTGCATGCTGCGTCCCACGCATGCCGCTCGCCTCGGCCTTCAGCTGAGTGCCAATGGCCTGTGCCTCTGGCTGCTTTCGGCCCCTGCAGCCGTCTTGTCCCACTGGCCCCACCGCCGCCGTGTTTGGAACAGCCTTTGCCCACCCCTGGCGATTCCCAAGCTCCCGCCCCTTGCTCGTGGGACAAAGCTCCTCCTCCCCGCCGAACACCTCCATCTCCTGCATCCTAATCTTGTCATCCAGCGTCACCTCGTCGTCCAGTCTCTCGTCTCCCCCGTGGAGCGGCCTTCCCGCCCCTACCCCCCACACTCCCAGCTCTGCATTCCTTTCCTTGTTCCGGCTGTACCTCGCTGCTGCTCCGCGTCCCTCCATGCCCAACCTGCTCAGCTCCACCTCCTGCCTCCTGATCTCCTCGTCCAGCTCCGCCTCATCGAGCACATTTCGCCCTTGCACTCCCGTCACCGGCCCTGCGCCTTCCTCCGAATTCCATGCATGCCACCTGCTTGGCCCAGCCGTATGCTCAGTGGGCTCAGTGGCCACCCCAACCCCCGACTTGTCCCCCGCTGCTGCTGGTCTCCCTGCAAAGCTTCGCGACGTTGTAGTCGCGGTCTCTCCAACCCCCTCCCCCGCAGGCTCCAGCACAACACTACCCCGGGCAAACGCCTCGGGGGACCACATCTCGTCCTCACTGGCGAGACTTTCAGACTTTCTGAGGACGTCCTCCGGGGTTCCTGGAATCTCCGCCTGCTTGCCCCAGGCCGCCTGCCCATCGTGCGCCTGCCTCCGCACCATGCCCCCACACCCCTCCAATGCATAAATGTTTGGTTGCACGCAGCTGGACCACGCTGTTAAGCCCCCAACAGCTGGTCTGAGATTCGATGGCTGTACCCTGAGAATCAGGCAGAATTAGGCAATTGGGCAGAATTGATATCGGCGAGCTGGTGCTTTGGCAGAGAGTGCTGATGAACGGGAAGTGGAGGGCACAAAATAGAACCCAACTTTGCTGACGCGACACAAAGCACCTCCAGCTGCGGCACCGACGTGAGATGAGTGCAGCCTGCAGGGGTGGTGGGTGGAAGTGTAGTGCCGCTTTACCCGAACAGGGCTTGCAGGAAGCTCCTGTTGAGGAAGCTCCTTGGCGGGGGACCCCATCACCCCCAGGTCCTCTGGACAACCCCCGCACCCCCCCCTGACTGTGAGCCCCTGCCCCATGCAAAGGCAAACTGTTCAAACACCGGGTGACAAAGCGGAGATGCCTTGACACACATGAGACAAGAAGAAGTAGGGGTGGGAGGGGCTGCAGGGCGCACCTGGCATGCTTGGCCCCTCCGACAGTTCAAGCCCCCTTGGCGGGGCGGAAGGTTCCCGAGCTACGTGAGGGAAATGCTGAACAGTCTGGACGGCTACGGGTAGGATGCGCTCGATGACAACTTGCTCCGGGACACGGGGAGAGCGGTCAGGGCTCCTCCCTGCTTCCACGCGCACACCAACATGCAGCCAATGAGGCCAGCCTCCCTTGCGGGGGCAACCCATTGTATCGGACGCCATACCCTATTTAGGACATGCCCCTAACCCTGCAAACCCTAAGCTCTGGATGGTTGCTGGGAATGCCCGTCATGTGGAGCAAGTAATGTGCCCAGCAGGGCAAATCGTGGGGGCACACCTGGCGAGAGCAGCTGAACACGCCCATCGCAATCCCCGTCAGCGTCATTCGGGTAGACAGGCGCCACCGAATTGTTGGCAGCAGTCAGCGCCGTCTTGCACGTCCCCGGGGGGAGGTTGATGTCTGGGGGGGCAGTGAGACGCGTGATGCGACGATTGGCGCGCATGCGAATGGAGGGCGCCTGGGACACTGGCTCCAGGGGGTGCAGGTCGTCATCCTGCTGCGAGGGTGGCGCCTGCCGTGCCAGTTTCTTCTTCATGTTCTCAAACGCAAGCCGCCGCTCCTTGCACCCCGCCTCCTGCCGTCCCACCACCGCCATGCCAGCACACCTCCCCATCTCTAAATGGTCCGAACACACGTGCAGCGTAGTGCCGCAATGACAGATTTGCAGAACACAGTTGAGAGTATGCCGGGCGGCAACCTCAGTGGACGGCACGGCGGCACAGTGGCTGGGTTTCACAGTAAATGTCCAGCAGAAGTTCCGTGCAAGGCAGGGGAAAGTGCTCTGTGTGAAGTTTCCAGGTCCAGATCATCCACGCCAGCCAGAGTGATGAACCTGAGCCCATTGTAAGCCCTACACAACTTACAATGATGCAGGGTATCTGCGGTACCATACACGAGCGGCGCTGCGCTCCCTTGAAACCACCACTTAGGCGCCACGAGCACCTGGCCGCGCTGTCTTAACCTTGTGCCACTAACATCACCATTGAAACACGTCTCCTCCTGGCGGGTGCACCTGGTCCTGGGTCTTCTCTCTCGCCGCAGCCGTGGCCAGCGGCGACGCTGCAAGTGGTGGGCTGCACCCAGCGCCGCCCGCATCCGGGCTCCGGGAAGGTGGCTCGAGCGGGGAAGCCATCATGCACGTGCTCTCCGCAAGTGAATGCTGCCTCGGCGGCTCACTCCGACCGCCTGCAACTGACAATCCAATCCGCACCACGCCAATCCCGTCCCCCCAATACGTTTCTTCTTCTTCTTGTTCTTGTTCTTCTGTTCACGTGAACGCAGACAATGCAGACAGAGGTGCACTCACCGCCTGGGGTTGCAGCTGGGGTCCCATCGTGAAGCATGGTCTTGTTAGACGGCGACGAGGTGTTCGAGGAGACACCTGCAAGGACCCCTCTATATCTGTTTCAACTGCAGGAAATAGACATGCATTCAGCACAGACCACCAGAAGCACCGCTAGATCTCAACTGTCCACCTGGCTGGAGCAGGCCCCGAGTCCCGTCCACATACGTGCCAGAGACACAAACCAGCCATGCTTCAAAAGCAGTGCCAGAACTGGCAGTACTCCCCCCAGGCCAGGTCAGAAAAGCGTACGCCGCCGGACAGTGCCATGCGAGCCCTGGGATCAGGTGAGCAGCGCGCTTTGTCTGTTCAGGTCGGGGGCCTCTTGAACAAGGCTGCCGGCGCTGGTGGAGGTCCACGCAGCCCCCACCTCCGTCGGCATGATGGGGATGCAGACACGTGCAGGTGGAGAGGCAAGCGCACGCCAGAGGGGGCTCACCAGCTGGGAGAAGCTGGGCCAAACCGATGACGTCCGAGTCCAACCGCCAGACTCGGGACCCTGCAAGCCAGCGCTCCGGGGCATGGGTCACGGGACCTACCTCGCACAAACCGCAGGCGAGTTGCTCAATCGAGGCACATATGTAAGAATCGACGCGGCCACACACGCGTGATCAGATACCCTGAGAATGTTGTCCGAGCTCTACTCTCTAGAGTTTCGCACAGGGATGTTGAGAGCCTCCCTCATACCGCTCGGGGACGAAGGTGAGTGGTTGACGCGCAGCTCGGGCTGACTCTCCGCGGGCGACTCGTGCTCCGGCCACTCCGACAAGGCCACCGCTGGGGGCACGGCGCCACCCTCAGGTACCTACAATCCCCCAAGACATCCACTCCATCATTGAGGTCAGTGAGGTCATTGGATGCCAAGCCGTATATCTTGCACGGTGCGCCCGTGCGTACAAATGAGCGGTGTGTGCCAGTGCACTCACGCATTTGTGACACACAGCTGCGCGGCATGACATCTGGCGCATATGAGGCGAGTTTGGCACACCTGATCTCCTCCTCCTGCACTTGCCGCGCCTCCCACCCCCTTGTCTGCCAGCGCTAGCTCAGGGCTCAAGTGCAGCCATGGCGCGGCATACTTCTCCTCCTCCGTCTCCTCGTGCGCAGCTGCTTCTTCCATGCCCTCCCAATACCTTCTCAGCCCTCACACTGCCGTCCCTCTCACCCAGCCGCCCACTTCACTTCCACCCCACCAGCCCTCCGAGAGCAAGGCCATGATCAATGCATGCCGCGGGGACGTACGTCAATCCACCATGGACGTGGCAGAAATCGATCCGACCGCCACAAGCCTAGCCACCGGATCACGCCTCACCACCCCAAACCAGCGCAATGCACCAAACCATGGCGCCTGCCATGGGAAGGCGCAAAGTCCCTCCGATCAAAGGTGAAAGTCTTGAGCCGTCTGGGAGGGCTGAGAGAGGCCACCGCCGGGCACCTGGTCGAGGTTGCGCCCTTCTTGGGGTGAGATGCCAGTCTGCGGGTGACGCCAAGAATTCCTTGGACAGAGATGCCGGGATGGCAGTCGTGGCCTCCTGGACCGTCTCTCGTGGTGTCTCGAAGACCAGCAAATCTGCAGCGGGGGACACCGAGCAAGCCTCGCACCACACCTCACGCTTCGCAGCCCCACTGATAACGGTGCCCTCCAGACATTCCCTCCAGTCATTCACACAGACAGCCATTGCAGGATCCGTAGACTACAGCGCCTGTCCACCACTTCCACCTAAAAGGCGCATACCTGACGCAACAGTGTTGACAGTCACCTGATTTTCCAATGGATGCCAACTGAATGACTCGTGGTTTGTCCAAATTCCCTATGCATCAGCTGATTGACCTGGCGAATAGCAATTTGAGGCCCTCTTGGGGTGCCCAGCACAAAACCAATCGCTTGGCCAATACACAGTCACAGGCTCAGAAGTAGACCACTGGAAAGTAGACCCCTGGAGCGCCACATCATGCTGCACCGTCCAAACGGCTTTCGAGGCTACGGCAGCCAGATCTTTTGACACGGAGTGAGGCCTGGCGTCTTGGGGGGAAAGGGAGGGGATGGGGGCCTTACCGCCGTCTCCAGTCTCTGGGCCAGTAGACTTGGTGTCTGGCGGCACAGCAGCAGTACTCGGGGAGCATCTGAGGGCCGCACTTGCAGGACTCAGACGACACTTGCAGGTTTGAAACACACAGTTGGGCTTGTCAGGAAACTCGGAAAGCACTGCACTTGCACATCTCAAACATTCAGGCCTCTACAGATACAACTCTGGGGAGGGGCTGGGCTGTGGACCAGTACGAGAAGGCATATGGAAGTAATTGCACTGCAGACTGGAGGCTGGAGGTGAGGGAGCGGAACCTAGTGGTGGAGCTTCTGAGGGTCTGTGACAGTGAAGCACTCGACGCCAACGAGGCGCCAACCGCCGAGAATTTGGGTCGCTGCTTCTTCCCCTCCCCATTGATTTGCTGTATCTGCACAGCAAGATGCGCAAAGAAATGTCAGTGGCGACACCCTGCCCTCAGCTCGAGCCAGCAGGGCTGTGGCAGCACGACTCAAGTGGGTTGGTGCGTCCCCCGCACAAAGGCTCTCAACCACCAGCACCGCCCTGCCCTCAGCTCGAGTCGGCAGGGATCATGCGTTGTGCATAAAGCTTGGCAATGCGCACCTCGGTTACAAGGTTCTCCATGCGCTCCAGGTACTCGCGCATCTGCTTGCTGTGTGGACGCTTCCTTGCGCCATCTAGAAGGGAGGACAGTTTGGTGTTGGAGCTGCCGTCTTCAGCAGCCCCAGCCTCATTCACCGATGTCGCTCTCGCACTGGCCGTGCTGTCCTGTGGCCCACGACACGAAGAGTGCCCCAAGGGCCCCAACCATGCTCAGCACCGCAGGCAAGCTCCCAAAATATCAAGGGCAGCGCTCCGAGAAGCTCAGTTGCAGGGAGGAAGGACTAGTATCCACACACGAAGACCTCCAAGAAGATGCTTAAGTAAGCGCGGCGAAGATGGAAGCTTAAAAGAGAGTAGCCGCGAGGACGGCTAGAAAACTCTGGTGTGCTTTAAAATGTGATGTTCTATTGTATGCTGCGAAAAGGGCTTTCAAAGCTCCTACACACTTAACTGCAAGAATCCACCTGAGTCCATCCTGTGATCCGTCTGCTAGCCACCAAGCCATCTGGTTGTTGGTGAGCGAGAGACCCTTCGGTCCAACTATCAGGATTGAATAACCAGTTTGAGTGCGAGTTGCAGTATATATGTCACCAGCATTCTGGCTGCTGCACGACGCAGTCACAACCACACTGGAAACGTTGGCAGTTGGGGCGCCGGCAAGTTTGTAACACGAGCATAGATATGAGGACCCTCTCTAAGGACGAAGCACCAGATTACCAAGCTCACGACGAGATGTTACCTGCGCCTCGGAGCGCCTGGCGACTCTCGCTTTAGCAGTTTCCAAGGTGGATTTGGCGCCTTCTACACTCGCGGTATTAAGCTGAAAGTCGTTGCTTCCTCGTCGAGACGGGGACGGCCGTCGGTTCGAAGAAGCAGTGCCTTGCTGCGAGTCACGCGTGTGTGCGCCAAGCGTCCTGGTAGCAGATGCAATTTTTGAGAGGTGGATAGACTTCTTCAATGTAAGACAGGATCCTAATATTGTCGGAAGTATCTCCTGACCAGTGAGATTTCAGTCGGGAGCTTCTACTCTGAGTGTCTGAATAAGCAAGTTGGTGCGTTTGCTATATCGTCAAGGGGAAGTCTTGAATCCCGCTCTGTTGCTATGTTACCTCGTACCATACCTAGGAACATGACTAAGACTCTCTTCCTATGATATTTGTCATCTGGCTGGCTCAGATGCTCCGCTTCACATCGATTTCCCATACACTGTGCAAACTGAGGTTGAAAAAGGAACGAGGACATCCTACGATAGTTTTAGAGGAGGGCCCAAGAGTACTTAGAGACGACTTTCGTTGAGTAGGGCTGTTGTGACTAACAGCGGGACAAATCGCGGGCTTGACGGGACATACAATAATGAGTGGTCACGAGCCCCAAGCCGTTCACGTAGATTTCCCAGCATCAATGGTGGTATCGGCAACGCGTACTCAGTCTGGAAAATACACAAAATTCAACTTGGACTATTAGGATGTGAGATGAGGTTACAATGTGCAAAAAGAGATGGTGGTGCTGGCCTATGACAGACGAATGAAAGTGAAGAAACCTCTGTTCCTCACAGTTTTGCGTATCTATGCCGTGCGAAGAATTTCGCAAGACTTTTCAAGCACCTAGCGAAGGCCTTACGGCTCGGCAAAATGCGGTACCAAGACGCCTGTATCCCAGGCGTTGCTCGGAAAGGTGAACAGCAAGTTCCAAATATGTTTACAAAACTGGAGGGAGCTTGCAATAAGACGTGCGGCGCGGTTTCTTGGCAAGGCAGTAGAGGTGAAACTACGAGAGCGAGTGAAATGTCAAGGTCGCATTGATTCAAGGTGGCACCAGACAGAAGTGCTACCAGGTACATGTATCTATCTGCTGGCTGCAAAGCATATCTTTGATGCACTAGCTTTACTCACACCCGAAGTTTCCACATAGCTAGGGGAAATAGAAACCTTGATATGGGAGGAGGTACTCGACATACCGTGTCGTGTCGTTCAGGCGCCGAGGTATGTTGCTCAGCTCGCAAGAGGCCTGCTAGACCTGGATCTGATGCACACTTCACGTAAAAAGCTACAAGGAGATGAGGTAACACTCAATGAAAAAACTTCCTGAACACCATAGCTATAGAGAGAAGGAGCGCGCGCGCGCGTTTCCTTAAAAGTGTATTTCAGCACAAGATGCAACGAGTCAAAACAAAACGTACGTCTTTCCACCAAAATCATTTCAACAAAACGGAAGCCCAAAGCGTGGATGAGTGTCCTAACGAGAAAATAATAAATCTTAACTGAGAATCAACCCTTGAACACGAAGAGATCCCGATATGCCCGTACAACACAACCTAGTCAAGTACGTACGGAAACGGGGCAGTTCAGTAAAGGCACCTTGAAGCTTTGACATATTCGTGTTTAGAACTATCGCTCAAATGAGTTAGACTTCAATACGATATTTTCGCCTTGTTCACACGCATACCTGCGAGAGGCGCGTACGAGAAGGACACGGGCTACGGTCCAGGGTCCGATCCCGCTGGACTAGAACAGCTACAGCTAGAGAAGACACTTAAGATTATCGTAACGTGTTACCAGAGTCTCAAATTACATATGGCATAGTGCTTTGTGCATGGTTACGCACCATTATTATTATGGATTGCTCCTTTCTCGAAATCACGAGCCGTTGCTCGCTTTACGTCAAAACAATCTTCAAATGGGAAAACGACAGAAACACCCTTTTACGTTTGTAGTTCGAGTTGCACTACAACTAGCGTAGGTCTACAGTCGAGTGACACTCACTGTAGGACGAGTGTCACTTGAAGTTCAAGTTCAAGTTTGTAGTTTGAAGTTTCATGATCCGATCGGATGTCACACACAGCGACAGCGTATCATGACTATCGTATTGCGGTGACATGACATGACACGATGCATAATTTGATAGTGTTAGTCATAGTCATGCTGAATTGCTGATGCTCATGCTCATTACACGACACGTCACACGATACAGTGTATACGTTCCGCTGGTCGATGTTAAATTGCTCAGATGAAGATTTCCTCGCGGCTAAGGATATAGAGTGGGGTACGGCACCCCGGAAAACTGGTCTCGGAATTGGATTTGGACCATTGGATCGACCGCTACGAGCGTTGACCGTTCCGTTGACTTTTACTATTTAGACCTAATTTTTCCAGCAAATTGATGATTCCTGCGCAGGCATCTGTGGAAGAAGTCTTCACTCACTGAGAGCATATATGAGCTAGGGATATATATCCCTTACATATATATGCTCCCAGTGCGTATGGAGGTTGAGTTTAGCGCGATTCGGGTGTGATCCCGTACTTCCGGCTCAAGGAATAGTACGGGTTCACACATTGAGTCATGCAATTTTGCTAAGAAAGTGGGTGCGACGTACACAAGTTGCGCAGTATCAATTTCTTGAAGGTGCTGCAACTTAACGTACGTTCGTATGCCTTGCCATCTATGCGGATGGTTGCCGATACCGGCTTGTGCCCGCTTTGAGCACAAGCCGGGATCGTCGCGTTCACGCACGTAGACACCGTGCGGGCTCATCTTATGATAATTTTTACCTTAAAACAGACCCCAAGGAACAATAAACCGAGGGCAATCAAGGGCAATCAAACGCCTAAGACCGATGAAAAATTTTCAGGGAGGAGCCTCAAAACCGGAAAACCCCTCTTGGAAAATCGCGTTCAGATCTTCACGTAGCGAACCTCAGAGTTTCCAGGCACGCACAAACCTCATGTTCGCATGTTCAGGAACATGTTCTAATATACAAAAATGTTCAAGATAGAATAACATATCCGTGATATATCCTTGAAAAAGGTGCTGCACAGCACCGTTCAAGCAAGTTTGCAGAGCGCTTCTGGAGCTGCGCAAGGTTTTCAGGCCTAAATCTGAGTTTCGAGATCGCGAATTTCATCGCGTTCGATCGGAAAACCCGACCAACGGAATGTATACAGTGACACCCAGTCATATGCCAATTATCGACAAGAAATGAAAAAAACTCGGAAATTGTTGCGTATTTTGAATATGAGGTATGAGGTGTATGAGGTATCGAGGTTCATATTTCGGACCTGCCTGGTGGGAATCTACGGCTAGATTGCTTCAGACATAATTAATTTTGATAGCATTCTACGTTAAAATCCAGCGCAGGGCGGGGTTCACTGCTTGGCTCTGGCCCACATTTTTTTTAAATTGACCCAAATTTTTTTTTGAAATTTTTCCTAAAGTCACCTAAATTTTTCCTCCCTTTTTGAAAAGGCCCCTAAATTTTTCCTAAATTTTTTTCAATAATTAGCCGATCTCGCGGGTCCCATACACGCCCAAACCGGTTCGCTGAGACGCGGAGACGCTTGCCCTAGGCCCCTATTTCTTTTACAATCACCCAAGTTGGCCTAAGAACCTATTTCATACTAATTTGTTCAGCTTGGCAACCTATTGGCAACCTTCAGACCTGTAAAACCTATATGAAATATGATCGATAACAGGTTTCAAGACTAATTAAACCGGTTATGAGACTACGACACGCAATAGGTTTTGCTTAGGCATCACAATTGGGGTTTGGAGGGGCTACCTTTGCCGTTGTCGGTGCAAGGGCAACAAGGGCAATGCAGGTGGACAGGGCGCAAGCCTGTTTCACCATCGGAATCCTCTCCGGAAGAATCAGAATAAGCTGCTACGAGAGATAGGACAGGCATTCCGAATGCTGGGAACTCTCAACGGATGGCCTCACTTTCACAAATTGACTACCTTGAAGATACTTGAGAAGATCAGAGCTTGAATTGCGGCGTTAATGCGGTATCCGTCTGTGTCACGTCTCACGTCGACGTGTAAAGTATGGGAATGACAGCAGCCATCGCGATCGCGGAGACATATTCGATATCCCCCCAGATTTTTCACCAATCCCGCCCATATTTTTATTCTATTTTTTTACATCTTCTAATCAAATTTTGACTTATTTTGAAGAACGCACCCAAATTTTGATCAAATTTTGAAATTTTTTTCAGGCCAAAAACGCACCCAAATTTTTAATCAAATTTTGAAAAATCCTGGCCAGTGCCAATTCACTGCCCCCAACAACTTGATATTTTTAATTATCGACAACTGAAGACTACAGCTCCACCATTATGGTATTCAAGTTTTCCATGAACTTTACAAACGGTGAAACACTGGAGGCAGTCAACGCGGGGCGACGCTCGGTTGAATTAAGAAAAAGCAAACGTAGATATTCAACAGTTTTTCACCATCGACGGCTTTTTACTGTAACCTTTTCAATTTTTCATTTTTCAGCAGTGGTGTGAGATATTATATCGTACCGCAATATATCGGGTAGTCACTGAATAATTCTCATACAAGTGTAAACTGATTATAAAGATAAACGAATACTGTATATAATGCATCTGTGACCTAGCGGGTATCTGTCACCAACTACTGTACGAGTACTGGTACAGTCGAACGGAGTCATGCAAGTTATGACCTACGGTGCACTGAATCCAGCACACCACCCTGTAACTGTACGTAGTGTTGTTCAGGTGGCAGAGTGGTAGCTAAATAGTTCGGCGGTAATATATATCTAACTGGAGAGATAAACCCTGAGTTAAGGGTTACGATATCAGAACGGTAAAGTGTGGCTTGATAAAGAAAGAGATAACATAAATACCTAACGGGTGTTTCCCGTCTACTGGTGACGGTCACTCAGCCTACTATAGGAAGTGACATGTGACAGTTTCGGGTGTCACAGTGTCAAATCTAGCACACCACCTAGGGTGCTGACCGGAGCTAGCAGTGAAACGAAGCAACAAACTCCCTACTCAACTTCAGGAGGAAACTGTAGCACAGTTGGGGGCCTGTACTCTTGGTCAGGGCGGTCCCAACTCACAGCAAAGAGTGTCAGATACAACTGTTAAGTGCTAAAACCCTAAACATAGCTCAATTTCAGAGAGCTCTTCTGCACATCTAGAAAGCCAATCACTAGCTAATCTCTAGGCAGGCACGGTGGAAGCAATCTTCAGCCACTAGAGGTCCCCGGAACTGGTCGGCCAGCCCGGAGCAGCGTGAGGGTGCAGTAGTTGCCGGCCTCCGGGGTCGGTGGTAAATCATGCGTAGACGAAATTGAGGAATTCTCGATCTCAGCCGCGGAGTCTCCAGAGCTTGGCGCCTCGTCCTCGGACGAGTACGGCGGCGGTGAGTAAGGCGGTGAAGAGGGAATTGGTGGATCGGGATCCACGAGCTCTGGCGGTAGCGGGAGAAAGCCGTGGGAGCGGAATCCCTGCCGTAGCGCCCGATACCGCGCCTGTCTCCGCGGCGGTATAGCACTCGGCACTGCACCACCCACTGCGTCGCCAAGATCGCCATGAAACGGCGCAGGCGGTGAAGTTTCCGCAGTTGGGACTGCCGAGGCAGTCCACGCAGCACCACCGACCGGTGGAGCCGCGCATGCGCGCGCATCGGCACCACCGACACCGGAAACGGTGTGCGGTGCGGCGGTAGCACAAATCACGAAAAGTGCACACACCAAAGATGAGGAAAGTAAAGACAGCAAGACCCCCCAAAGCCTGGAATGCCCCTCCCACAGCCGTACCGTGGCTGCGGCAGCGCAACCGAGGCATCCTCGTCGCCGTCGTCGCTCGTGATGTAGGTTGCGGGCTCGTAGCCCATCACGCCCTCCGCCGCCTCGACCGCGGAGAGCAAGTTCATGCTCACGGGCGGCTCGTCGGGCGCCCCCAATGCAATCCCCGTGCTCTCGATGAAGTCGGCAAAGGTGCGGGTGACGGGAGGGCAAAAGGGGTTAGGCGGACCGGTCCACTCCTCGTCGGATCCAACCGACGCGGGCGGGGAGTGCGTAGCCGGCTCCGACACTACCGACATGTCGGCGGTGAAAGTGCGTGACGCTGAAAGTCGATGCCCCAGCCGTGCGTGCCAACTCCGAGAACTCCCCAAGGGGAGGGGCCGTCCGACGCAGGGCACATATCTTATGGGGATTGGCCGGCCCGGGGCCGAGAGCTGACTCTATTCAAAACTGACGAGGTTACGAGGTTACGAGGACCCGAGTTTTTCAAAACTATACGTAGTTTAATATTGCCACCACTGTGAAGGACCCATGAATACAATCAGTTAAAACGGCCTTGAAGTTTGCATGATTTTATTGTATACGTTTCTCGAAAAAAGTATTTTGTGACACACCCTTGAAATTTTTTCAGTTTGAGTATTTTATGACTTTCCTGGGTGAAAGGTACCACTTGTTTAAGGCAAAGCGATGCCTGCACCATCAAGACTCTTAGTTACAACATACTAACAATGGACAAACCAAGTTTGGTAATTTCTGCACCTCAATACTAACGCAGCAAAGCTGGCCCTTTGGTAGTGAGTTTCAGGTAGAAAAATTTGTTTATGAAATAGTGAGTAAAAATCATGTAGTAATAATTGTTCATAAAAATAGGGAGTAAAAATTAGACAGAAATAATTGTTTACAAAATAGTGAGTAAAAAAGTTGCTCTTCTTTCCGCTCTACAAATCGTTGAGAGACTTAGAAAAATAATGATAATAATAATAATAATAATAATAATAAATAATAATAATAAAACATTTACGCTAGCAAAGGGGACAAAGTCCCGAGAGTGCGGTATCCCTGCAAAGCAGGCTAGTGAAAACACCAGGGGCTACTCCCTCTGCTATAGCGCGCCCACAAAGGGGCTCAACCCACTTTTCAGCAGGGTGACATCTAGAGAAAAAGCTAAGTGCTAGGCAAAAAACTCTAGAAGATGGAGAAGCAGCCATGGCCGGGTGAGTGGAGGGGTGGCTGAATCTGGGCGGTGGGGAGAGAAGTCGGAGAATTAACCCCTTAGTTGCGGTTGGAATTTTTTGCAAAAATATGTGGTTTGGGGACAATTCAAAGTATTGCGTGATCATTGTCGCATGCACGCATACGACATCATGTATGTTATAGGAGACCATCAAATAAGCCACAACGAATCATGGTATAGCTATATCTATCGTATATCTCGAGATATATGGATTATCCAACCAAAATTTTAAGTATTTTGAGCATAGAAATTACGCATACGTCTTGTGTACGATGCGTGACTGCAGTCTTATTGACCTGTATCATGGTAAAATATCGCGGAAATTAACATGTCAGACTATCCCTAATCCATAGTACGCATTAATACCGCCCAATGTGCCAAAAAATACCAAAAATGGCAAAAAAAACACCGAAAAAACACTTGGATTCAAATGTTTTCCTCACTTAAGAAATGTTTTCCATACTTAAGCTAAAACTCAGGTGATTTTGCTCATAAAATGAGACTATGTGGTGATATAATACCCCATGTTGCATGCGAGACTGGCGTTGGGATCCATTTCTATCGTATATTTCCACATGGCCACGTATATGCTTACCAATACGGGATGTTTATGGCTTGGTTAGCTACTTTTCAAAGCCAAATTTAAGCGCAAAATGACACAAATAGACAAATTTGGGTTTGGAAATACTAACACGTGAGAGATATATCGCACTAGTATATGTGCTATACTATTGGTTAACCTGTAGCCATATATCATGAGTGCACCCACAAACCTTACAATATTCGATGCGCCAACCGCGCATACAGTAAACACTCGATTTTAAGAAAACAGGAACTTTAGGTCAGCCTAGCAACTTTCTTATTTATATAGAGATCTTAAATATGGAGTGTTATGTGTTAAATATTGCGAAGAAATCAAAAAAGCTGGCTACTTTCTTATTGGCGGGTTTTCTTATTACTGAGTGATTACTGTATGCAGCTTCATGGTAAGCCACGCTCTCATTTTCGAGGCCTTGTTGAGAATTCTCAACGTGTCGCGCCTAAGGGGTTATGGGTTTTTGGAGACGTCGAGTGAAGGGGGTCAGGGTGGCGGGGGAGGGGAGGGGGGGGACGGCCCCTCCCCTTGGGGACACGGGACCATCTTTTATTGCAAATTTTTGAGAATTATTGCAGGAGGGTTTGAAGAAAGTCGTTTGATTGTTGCACAGCTTCTTTTTCTGTCATGGCTTCACTGCTCGAGATGTCAACTGTATGCGGGTCAGTGTTTAAGGTGGTGGTGGTGTTTAACAGAAACACGTCTCGCCTATTTTCGGTGTGTTGTCTACAAATTCTTGATAGTTTTTTAAGAAGAGGTTTAATCTTGCCACGGGGAACACCTATCGTGTTGAGGACAGTACCAAAAAGAGGAGGGAGGTATCCCATGAGTGTGAGAACTTTGGGCCATTTAACGGTGTTTATGAAGGGCTTGGAATTTGCGTTGGTGATTGTCGTGTCGTGGTGACCACCATAATAAGGCTCAATATCACTCTGATGATAAGGAGGGTCTTGGGTGGGCCATGGGCAAAGCGAAGAAGGAAGTACTTTGACGCTTTCGTTCAGAACTTCATCCCAAATATCGGAGCTGACTCCTGTGTATTCTAGCCTCTTCTTCGTGACTCTGGACTTAGGAAGGACGTTGAGGAACCATCTGGCAATCTTTTTCTGTGTAGGCCTCCAGTCAAAGACTGGTTGAGTATCACTGGGTGCACTGTCTATAGCTATGATAACAACATCCGAAAAGTCATCCTTATAGCATCCACCACCTGGGAGAACGTAGGGGTCATCACCCGTCCAATAGCCATGTGGGATAAATGGAATAGTGTTATGCGGGAATCTGAAAACAAGTTTAAAACCTTTGTCGAACCATCTTTTTTGGTTTTTGGCAGACAGCGGAAGAATCCATGTTCCTGAAAATCCGGGGACGGTGTTGGCCGCTTTATGTCCCATTTCCAAGGTAGTCATAACCGCCGAAGATGTGCCCTTTTCTTTCCCATCAAAGGGGGGATTTCCATAAACGATTCTGCCGATGCCTGTTATCGGATCAACGTAGGCATCCCAAGCGAGACCATCAAAGCCAATTTTCCCATGATGGCAGAAGGGCCTGATGGCTACTGCCCAGTGGTACTAGTCATAGTACCAGAATCGAATCTGGTACTATCACAAGTACCAAAACGCTAGAATTTATTTTGATGTCCTCCTCCATCCTGATGGTGATATCCATGATATTCCATTATTACCTTAACGACCCAAACTGAGTTGTATTATGCCCCATTGGTCCATAGGTTACGTGTAGCCCTCCCAGTGGATGCATATTGCCAACAAGGTGGAGTTTTGTGTTACACATTGGTGTCTCACTTGTCTTCGAAATCATGGCGCTACTTTCGGATTTCTTTTTGAACAGACTTGGGATTCTATTCAACCCAGCGATGGCTCAAATTGAAGCTGTATAACATGGCCAATGATGGATGTGAGCATGGGGCAGTTGGCATACTGCCCGTCGCTGAAACTGCGACGTGCTAAACATCCCATCTCCACCAAATGGTCCAACTCAAGATTCCTTAAGTATGAGGGCTATCGTCGATTTTGGAGCCTAGTCGTGGCACTAAAGCTATGAAATAAGTATATTATAACGTCGGATCGCCTCACCAGCGTTTATGACATCAAAAGTAAACCCATATATCGATTTTTCAAGACCTTTACATGCATGAGAAGTTGCCGTACTTGGACTCTACACATGGAACTTACAGTAATCACTCACCTTTAAGAAAACCCGGCGATAAGAAACCAGCCAGCTTTTTCTTTTGGGGGGGGTACCGAAGTTGTCGAGAATAGCTGGCTGGTTTTTTTGAGCTATGGAATACTCGAAAATAAGAAATATGGGTGCTGGCTGAAGAGAATTTTAGGCGATTTTCCAATTTCTTATGTTAAGAAAACTTGGCTGGGACATTTTCAACTGATATCCATTTAACCCCCACGACTCTTATGTTTCAAAAGTTATCATGCGATACAACATTTTTAATGTGCTTAGCAAGATGCACTTCGGAAATATCGATGGCACATGAAAGTTATTATCACACTAGAAACCATATCAATCTCAACCTCAGCGATGGTTTTTAAGATTTTTAAGAAACTGGCTGAGCTGGGGTGAGTGAACCGTCTACGGCTAAGAAATAAGCTGGCTGGATCAAGAGATCGTGATTGCTAATTCTTCGCGATTCCATAGGACGCTGGCGCTGGCGGGGGGGGGAGGGGTACGCTGATTGGTGAGAATAGCTGGCTGACCCCAATTCTCCGGTTTTCTTAAAGGTGAGTGATTACTGTAAGTACGAAACCGCTCCCGATATTACTACAAAAAATGCTGAGAGGCCATTTTATCACACCCTTGGGTGTTATCGAATCCCAATACTGGCGTTAAAGACGTTCAAATGGCACAACGCATGACGACCACTTAGGATACATCCCAATGATGAAATTTGGCATCATGCATGCCACCTCGTGGCCACATAGCGTGCCCTTTTAAGTCACCGCGCGCTTGGTACTTGTGACAGTACCAGAAAAATTAATTAATTTTATGGCGTTACACCCCCCAAAAGCACACCGCACATACACATACCTAAAGTTCACGAGAGTACATTTCAGCATCAATAACCATTCAAAAGGGTCCTAAATGATTTTTCAAAACCTTCATGGGACTCATACACCCCATCTAGTGCCCATAATAAAGCATACATTTTGGTACTTGTGACAGTACCATGCCACCGGGCAGTAGCCACTGAGGGCTTTTTTCATTCTTGTGCGTGGGTATGCATCTTCTCGAGTGAATTCTAGGGTGGGCATTTAGTGGGTTGGAGAAGATTTCACAGCCGTTTTTGTCAAGATTCCTGTCATCCACCAAAATATCTAAGAGGCTTCTTCTGATTGCATAGCAGTTTTTAGGATCCCCCGATTCAAACTTACATGCATTGAGTGCTTCGTGAATATCGTGTGCCCTATTCGAGTACTCCGCAAGTGAGCATGGAACTGCTTTGTCGGAAAGGCGGTGCCAGGCCAAAAGTTTCCAAAACTCTTTCTTTTGGACATATTGGAGTTCGGGATATTTAATTGTCCCCGTGACATGGTCCACTTCAGGTTTAGCGGTCACAGCAATGGTATTCTTTTTTGAACTTGATGGTCGGTACATGCTAGCTTCCGGGAGAGCGTGTAAGTATAATTCCTCCTTCATTTCCTGTCTTAGGTCAGCAAGTGGAAAAAGTTTCGATGGCTCTGTTTTGATGTATGTGGTACCTTTTCCAGGGTTTAGTAGTTTGGGCTTTTCTGAGATTTCTTCAGCAATGATTTTCCTTAGTTCGCCATCTTGGGTTGTTCTAAGACTATGCAAACTATTATTATGTCCTGAGCATTCAAGTTGGATGTGTTCGAAGGTGCATTTTGTATTCTGTTGGCAGTAGGGGCAGTTTTCAGTCCCGATTTTCCCCAGTTTAAGTAAACGTGCTGGAGAGGCTTGGAGACCCAGGAGTTCTCTGCTTCTAGAAGCGGTGAAAGCTTTAAATGTTATTTTGGAAATATCTTTAGTGGGGGCGGTGTTATTCTCGTTAAGCATTCTCAAGTACTTCCCTTGAGACTGTAGAGTTCTCCAATTATGATAGTGTGATAGACGTTGAATTCTTCTAATGTGACTACGGATATCGCCTAAATTAGGGACCTCAAAAAAGAATAATGAGAAGGGCAGTTTCTCGGCAGGGTCGTAGCGGGAGATGTCTGAGCAACCCCCTCTGAATGAGGCTCTTTTAGCAGTACGGTCCACTCTGTCATGGACTTTGTCATTATTGTGACCCCTAATCCATTTAAGGATGATTTTACTGTGGTCTCCTTCACTGTAGAAGCCAAGTTCTTCTAACAGTAGGCGAACAGCCTGCACATCTCTGCGATTAGCTTCACGTAGTTTGTCCCGAGCACTCATGGATCTGCCATCCTTTGTTACAGCAGATATTGCGGCCATGGAGTCAATGGCATGTACCATTGGAGTCATGGATTTGAGGAGATTCTCTTTTTGTTCTGTGAGTAAGAATCTCAGTCCCGCAATTTCAGCAGATGTACTACTAGGGTTTTGGATATCTTCCTTGATAAGAAGCCCCGGTGCGGCGAAAGTTCTTGAGGGGGGGATATTCATCTTCCGAACAAGTGGCATTCCGTTGTCAAAGTTTTTTATGGCATATGCTGCACCACTGCATGCTGATTTTTTACCGGCGAATAGGGAACCATCGCTTGCCATATCATAATCCTCCATTTGTTTGCTCTTTTCGGCGAAGGGGGTAGATTCTTCTTCTGAGTCGCTAGGGCAGCTGTATTCACTTTCTTCTTCCGCAGTTTTGTTTTTCATTCTCGCAATAATGGTCTCATATTGTCTGTCTGAGATGTAATCATAGTGTGAGTTAATATCACCGACTTTAGCAAGAACAGAAGAGGGCGGGTCCATATGGTCATTATATTCGAAAATGGAACCTGCTGGAATTAGGATGCAACCGTCATCGGTGATGCTATATTCAAAGTCGTATTGAAAACTGTTGGTTCCTTCGATTCTGACAAAGACATTAGGGTTTTTGGCATTGTTACTGTATTCTGTGTATTGTATTGACATGGCCTCTAAGTCAATATTGGTAATGTGAATAAGAGAGATGGAATCTCGGTCACCATTTCCTTTCCAATGAAACTCACCCGTGTCCGGGGGTACTATGTTGTCTCTATATTGTTTCTTGACATATCTGGCCTGTGGGTCCAAACCTACAGGGTTTTGAAGCATTTCCTTTTCGATTTCGGTTAGCCATCCAGGGGGTCTATTACCGTTCAGCCTGAAAAAGCCTTTGCTTTCTTGCCAGTTTTTTAACATTCCACCGCAGGGAGTCAGAAAGGAACCTGTGTGCTTGAGGTTATATTTTTGAATTGCGGAGGTAGCATTCCTCGACATGTAGAGTTGTCTGGGAAGGGTGGTGATTAATGTGGTTTCACCCGCTTCATTTTCAGGGTAATTTTTAGAGTCGATAGCGTATCCAAGTTTTGCCATAATGTGACCTGTACGCCTAAACCAGTTAAAGCGTTTGTCTTTTGTGTGACTATAGGTTGCATAGTGTGATAAGGGAAAGCCCGAGATGGCATTTTTACTCATTTCGTTGTTCATGTTTTGAATTATTATTTTAAGCCATAAATTGCTGTTTCTACGGTATAGTGAGATAAGGTGAGGGTCAGTGATACGGTCCGTGTGGTTGTGTTGCCAATATTCGTGTTCATCTGCCGAACACAGGGTGTTCATGGTTTCAGTAATACACGACGCGGTTACAATATCGAAGACACTATCAATACCGTACCCGCCCTGGCAGACTGCCGTCCAGATTATTTGTGGCTATTGCCCCGCAGTCCTTGTGGTAGGACCAAATCGACGATTTGGTCCTGCCATGAGGACCATTGTTCCGATAATTTAATTGGCCATCTCCCGTGATTTGTGGTGTCTAACCAATGAAAGGTGGTATATATAGGTCCTATATTAATTTATTTGAACGCTGGTTTGGCCTATATCCATCCCATATATCCATGACGAACGCATTTCAAACCTCTAAACTCAAATTTTTCAAAATGGATTTCTTGGAACATTCAAAATGTGGCAAATTAGTGACTCATCTTCAATAATTTTTTACCAATCGCATATATCAACACTACACCTGCGCGGATACCATCAAATTGGACCTATACATATGTCCCAATCATATTTGGGCGGTAGGCCCGGTTGGAATGCATATATTGGCTCGTTGGCGCGTTGGATTCCCCTCTAATATATTGGCTCGTTGGTTTCCCCCCTAAAACAGTGGTCACGCGAGCTGACCAGCCAGCCATCATAATTGCTTGCTAGAGGGCATATATCGCAAGGTTTGTGTGTGCGGCACATTAAATCTTCAAGTATATATGTATTGCGAATTTCTGAAAGTCTAACATCATCCAAATATCTTATTTTTCGACTGGCGTGTACATTTTAGAGTGGATGAATGCCAATTTCTAAAGTCCGAAATTCACTAAATTCGGAATTTGCATTGTGTTGAACATGCGCCATGCTGAAATAGAGCGGAAATGATGATGAGGGTGCGAAGTAACCGATTCAGTTATCTTATTTGGTCATAAGCTCAAGATGTATAACCACGAGCATCACCGTGAGCCCCCATGTGACTCCTAATACTCAAAATAACGGTGGTCCTTGTGGTAGGACCACAATTTTCTTCAAGCTTTTGGTGAAATTACGCCCCTAAAGCGTGTCGTTTAACCACACACCTAAAGTCTCATGGGGGCCGCCGCTATAAGAAATAAAATTCATTTAACTCATAAATATCATGTGCAAATGTTGCCTGTGCCTCAAATAGTCGATTTAGTAATCGAAACCGCAATTGCCCATTGGTCCTTGTGGTAGGACCATGAATTTGGGTAGTAGCCATTTGGTGGTTAGTGTCAACTGGGCAGCCCAGGTATTTGATTATAAACGAAGCTATCATTTTGTCTAATTCAATTGCAACATTCTTTGAGGAGTTAGCAATTGCTGAGGTAACTTTAAGGGGGTACGCCATCCTCGGAACTACAACCGCATTTATAACATATCTTAGCTGGTGTAGAGTCATGTGTTGCAGTTGGATGGATGTGAGAGTGGATTCAAGTCTGTCGATAAGGATTTCCGCCTGTTTGTCCCATTCCCCATTTAGTGCAAACCATACTCCGAGGTATCTGTTTACCTCTTTGCTGTTAGAGAAATCGAGAAATTCTGGTGACTCGGGGGGTATCCATTTCGCATCAACGGAAGGACTCGAGTCATTGGTATTGGGCTCCAGGTGACCCCCAGAGATGAGTAAATCATCAGACAGGTCATATCGTGTTACTATTTTGCCCTGGGATTTGATGCGCTTTCTGTAAGAGTATTTGGATTTCTTAACATTGATGGGAATGCCGATGAAGCTCATAAATTCATTAACTATACCTAGCATGTCTTGAACTTCGTCTTTAGTTTTCCCCACGAGCATGATGTCATCACAGAAGAACCGTGCAAAGATATTTAAAGGGGTGTCCTTTTCTAATAAGTTTTGAGAGGGAGGAATAACATTATTTCCTGGTTTGTCTGGTCTATGGCGCTCCGAGTTGAGTTCGTATCCATATGTGGTTCCTGTCGGGTTTGCACCGTTTGCTCGTTTTGCTAACCAAATTGCCAGGATATCCATAATGGCTACAAACCTTAGTGGGCTCAAAACTTCTCCCTGAGGAACTCCACATTCGAGGGACCATTCATCTGTGAGGCCTTCTTCAGTAAGTACCATTCTAGAGGCATCATTGGTGATGTCTGAGATGATGTTAATTATTTGTGATGGGAGTCCTAACTTTCTGAGCGCTAAATTGCTCATCCAGAATTCAGCTCTGTCAAATGCTAGTTTGAGGTCCAGGTAAACTACGTGGAGGTCTTTGTCGTATCTATTGGCATCCGAAATTACTTCATTCAAAATTTGGAGTGAGTCATCTATGTTTTTATTCGGAAGAAAGGCATCTTGAATGGGAAAGAGAATGGGGTGGGTGTTGAGCAAATATTGTTTTGAGACGGTTAGCAATTATTGTATTAAATAGTTTAAGACCCGTTTCCAACATTGTGAGGGGTCTGGAATTATCTATGGTACATGGTGCAGAGGGATTGTTAGGGATTGGAAGGATGACTCCAGATTTTGCACTCTTAGGAAATCTCCCAGTTATAAGAATGTGGTTAAAAAGTGAGACAGTAACTTCTTGAAAATTCTCTGGGCCCTTGATCCACTGCGAGTATCTCATCCCTGAGGGTCCTGGTGCTGTAGAGATACCACAGTCCGAGTATGCTTGTTGGAGTTCTTTGTGCGTGATTTCTGCCAATAGTCTTGCGGCGGCCGTATCGGGGATTTTAGGGCTATCCTTGAGAATGTCAGTGAGCCACTGTGGGAGTTCATCTGGCTCATTCGGGTTAGTAGAAAATAATTTTTTATTTTTGTATTCATCTAGTGTTGTGTTTAGTCTTTCTGATCTTGTCTCAGGTATCTTTCCATCACTACCTGGGGTTGCGGCTGCACCTTTTTCAGTAGGTTTCATCTTTCCCATGACTGTGTCTAGAAACCTCGAAAGGTTAGTTGAGAAAAGATGCTGCAGGGCTTCCTTTTCTCGAAGTTTGCGTCGTTCAATGTCTGTGTCTCTGCTTTTTTGAAAAGCATTTCTGATTATTACATAATTTTCATGTAATCGTAGTCTCCATGTGGTTGCTGCTTCATTATGTTTGGGTTGGAGCAAGGCAAACGGTAGTGTGCGGGCAGCCTTTTTGGCTTGCTTTGGAATGTTACTAACATGAGTTCTTGTGTCCAAATATTTGATGATGCGGCGTACTGTGTTTAGCCATTTGTATATATAGTTAGATACTGCGGATGGTCTTTCGGACCTCCCAGTTTTGTTCAGATTCTTGGTGCCAAAGGCGTCACTTGCCGCCTGATGTGCCAATTTGTGCAGGGTATCCCATGTCGCGTCAGGTTGCATTTCCTTGAGGCCAGTGTCGTCGTTTCTAGCTGCTTCCAAACCATTTTCCATTTCGAGTGTACTATGTAGTCTTTCAGTGTAAGACACCCAGCCTGTAGCGTATTGGAATAAATGGGCTGTGCAGTCTATTTTTTCCGAATGCATCTCAGATCCGTACAGGCTCCAGAATTTAGCGGGCATATGGGGTTGTAGAAGGATATCCCAGCAGGTCATGTAATCATCTGTGCTAGATTTCGTGATTTTCTTAACTTCCAGTGAGCTGAATGAAAGGTGTCGCTTGAGATAGGCATTTACATCTTTCCTATTTAGTAGATGAGGTGAACCTATATGCCAAATGTTATCTTTGACGTTATGACCTAAGTTGAGACCACCTTCTGGCATCCCCTTTCCTCTAGAGAGTAAGTGAGCTGCATGCCATGGGCTATTGAGGTGAATCCACCATTCCTTGGGTTTGTTGTGCCATTTTAGACATTGTTCCATGCTGTCTGTCTTTTCATTTTTTGCTATGAGCTTGTTCACTGTTATGGGGCTGCCGTCTGTATTATCCCGTCTAAGATCGAGATCAGTGGTGTCACCCTTGATGGTGCTGATAGCGGCTCTAGCTTTGTTTTTATTGATGCACGCGTGCACAAGTTCATTTGTGCTGTATCCGTTTGCTTCAAGGAGTCCTACAATATCTTTCTTGTTTATTTTCCTTTTTGTATCCTTATTTTTGTTTGTCATTCTGATTGGGTACCCTGGGTACTCATCATGTGTGGTTTCCTTGGCACCATTAAATCTAGGTGTTGGCAAAGTTGTATCGGTAGAAATCTCCGGTTTGGTGTCGTTTTGAGGGAGCTTAAATTCAGCCCATACTATCCCGTGGTCGGAGATGATATAAGGGTTTTCCTCCGTCCATCCAGTTTTAACTGTCAATTCTGCCATAGTTGTGTTGGCCATGATATGGGTAAGTTTTGCTTTTGAGTTTTTGGATATAACATGTGTGAAAATCTCCGTGTTTGGATTACGGTCCATTATCAGTTCATTAAGAGAACATCTGTCATTGTTGAAATAAGTTAAAAGATGCTTATTCTTCTCAACATGCTCTTGATATGACATGTAATTTCCACCTGACACCCGCTGATTTGGGGTAATGGTACAGTTTTTGTCACCTATCTCTATGTAGGCCTTTTTTGGATTATTTCCTGCCTTTCCTGCCCAGTCAGTTAGTGTGTCATATAATTCCATTTGTTCATCTACTAGTGTGGCATCATTCATATAGCCACTAGCTATGTAAAGCTCAAACCCGTTATTTCCTGAAAATTTGGTCATTACTGCTCTCTTTGCGTCTCCATCAATTGTGGTAACCGAGGTGGAAAGTGGTAAGCTTTTCGGGTTCCATAGGATCATGGAACCAATGGAAGCTCTTTCATTTACATGAGATGTGCGGAATTGAATTCCTTTTTGTGTCATTAGGGTTTTTATTAATGCAAGGTTTTCAGTATTCACCTTGGTTTCTGATATACATATTATATCGGCCCGTCTGTCAATTAAAAGATTGCATATTGTTTCTAATTTAACCAAACTGTCTTTATCTTCTTTGTGGTGTCGGAGGCCTCTCATATTCATACCCATTATAATCAAATTGTCAGAGTGTTGTGCTATTTGTAGTTTTGTAAGTCGGTCTAACTCTTCTGACTGTTTAGTGACGCTTTTGTGTTTCGCTTTTTGTAGTATGCATCTGCCATCTGCGTCATAGATGTTCTCACAGTCAAAGATTTTGTTTGTGCATTTGGTTTTAAGGATTATTCTCTTTTGTTTGTGAGAGTGTTTCCTGCGGTATCCATATGTGCGAGGTTCGCAAGAGAGCTTTCCTTTGCCTGAGATGAAGTGATTATAAGCAGTGTAGATGGGTTTACCGTCTTTGTTTTCAGGATTTGGCTTTGTTGGATGTGCATCAACTTTCGGGAGGTGAGTTCTTAGAGAGTGTCGTATGGTCGAAATGGCTTTGTTATTTTCGTGTTTGGTTATCCTAGCTTCTCTGCCCGTTTGTGGTAGAATTCTAATATTTAGGTTTTCAAGTTCGTATAGTAGATCTCTGTTTAATTGTGCTGCCGAGAAGAATTTAGTGTTGTGCAGGATGTGAAAGGCTTTGTGGGCTAGTGTAAAATTGAAAATCCCCATGTTGTTCGGATGTACTCCCAGTTTCAAGGTTATGCGGTGCGCACTCAGGTCTTGAGGGAGGAGTGTGAGAATATCTTTTTGGTGTTTATTGGTAGGGATATCAAAATCACAATAAATAATCTTTCTTTCTGGAATGATGTGGACTGCAGTTGACCATATTTTATTGATCACAAGAAGATGAATTTGAATGTTGGTGTTATCCGTGTTCGAGGTGTGATGATATTTCCTATGTGATTCGATGGTTTCTGAAACAATTGTTTCATTAGTGGTGTGTGTCTTCCATTTCAGCTTAAAAGTTTCTATCAGAGTTTCTATCTGTTTTTTAGGTGTGGCACCTCTACGTGTGAGGACATGGTGGGCAGGTGAAGTCATATTAGAGCCGCTGATTGCAGCGTCATTTCCAGTGGGCTCCAGGTTTTTGAGCTCCAGCGTGTTGCGGGTATTATTGGCCGTCAGCCCTAATTCTTTCCTCATTTCTAATCGGTATTTATGTATTTCCTTTTGCATTGTTTTGTCGCCATACTCCCCACTACATAGGTCACATTTTAGGTGCTCGAAAAATGTGGTCTGATGTGAACCTCTGTTCCATTGGGCCCATCTGAAGGCGGTTTTTGCTACCCATGTGCCACAGTTGTATGTATCTGTTTGAAATGTATCCTTGCTAATAGTAACTGTGAATTCCTTAAATTCTGTGGTGGCTTTGAGATTTTTCAGCCAGGTTGTGAGTGCTACCACAATCATATTGATGGTTTCTCTTTCGGCATTATCTCCAAAAGGGTCATATATGTAAGCATCTATTTTTCCGGATGATGATAAGCGGATCATTATGAGACGCCAATGTATATTGTCACACACGCCTATTTGTGTGTGGCCATATTTTTTGAGTCTGCTGTTAATGAGTTGTGTGAGTTTTTGGTCCTCCACTGTCATCTTCAGCATCATGTCCGTGAGGTCCATGGGGGCAATGGTACTCGGGTCCCGTATTTTCATGGCATCACCAACATGAGTTGCATTTAACCACCCCTTTTCCGAGAGAAGTGATTCCGTAGCCATTATATTTTCATCTACTGCATTATCTACGGTGCCTGCTCCACCGCTTAACATCTGATCAGGTTCAGGCATATTATGTTGTTTGGTGACGTTATTCTTTTTTCGGTGAATTTTATGTTTCGTTATTCTTAGAGGTGATTTCATTTTAGATTTCTTTGTATTTTGGGTCCGTGTCCTCTCCCAAAGCCATGCCATTTTGGGGTTTTGAATCATGTATTTCAAGGCGCTCTTGCTTATCCTTTTGCAGGCCTTAGGTCTCTTGTGGGCTAGGTGTATTATGACTCTAGGCCCCGGGAAATATTGTTTAGGGTACAACTTCATTTTGCTAAGTCCCGTCATTAGGTGGAAGAGCATAATAAAAGTCCCATGAGAGGTTGCTTGCAGTTCCGCTTGTGTTTTGATATAGTTTATCTCACATCTCAAAAAATGCCGCATTATGTAATATGTCATAATCATGCTGCCGCTTATGTCTTTGTCAGTTTTCATCTCCATATAACAGCATTTAAATTAGCCTTATGCCGCATCGTGTTTATTGGACTCAGAGTTTGTTTATCCGAAGAGCGCTTCAATATTTTATCCGTCCTTATAAGGTTTGCTGCTTTCCGTTCTGAAGTGTTTGAGGGCCGTGATAAGTTGACCATAAATGGAAATTTATTTTGGTGCCTTATAGTTATTTGATACATATATTGTGTTAAATTAACAGCCCGTATTTTGAGGTTAAATGCATTCCAGTTATTTGGAGACCGAGATAAGTTTACCAGAAACCGCTTAAGGTTATTAGCAGACCTCATCGGGTCGTCTATGAGTTTGTTTAAGTTTTCTGCAGGCCATATCAGTTTAACTGTGAGCCGTATTAATTTACCTGCAAACTGTATTAAGTTATCTATATGCGGTTTGAAGGTTGCGGTAAACTGTATAAAGTTATTTGCAAGCCGTATAAAGTTATCTACGGGCCATATTGAGTTTTTAGTGAACCGCGTTAAGTTATCTCCGTCCCATAATAAGTTTATTGTTGCTTGTATTAAGAGGACCGCGTGCCACTTAAAGTTTATTAAGTATTGTGTGAAATTATCTGCATACCGTGTTAAATTTTCTGCAAACCGTAACGTGTCTACTGTAGCCCATATCAAGTTATCTGCGTGCTGCTTTGGGCTTTCTGCGGTCCAAACAGACTGCCGTATCAAAGTTTCATACATGTGTGTTAAGTTTACATGAAAGTGTGTCAAGTTATCAGTCTGGCATATGTTATCAGACTGCCGTGTTAAGTTAACACATATGTGTGTTAAGTTGCCATATTGTTGCCTTAAGTTTACAGCCTGCCGCGTTCGGTTTGAGGACTGTTTTCTTAAGCTATCAGAGGTGTATATTATGCTAACAGACTGTATTGTCACACTACCAAACCAGCACTTATTAGTGGCATAGAAACTAGTTAAGTTACTAACATTTTTAGTGACTTCTATGTATCTGTTTGAAAGGTTTACCGTACTGTTTGTTTCCCGACCTAACAGGCGTTTAACTATATTTGTGACCTTATTATTAAGCTGGTTAGTACTGCCCTCCGCAGTGAGTGTACACACAGTATGTCTCACCAGACTGGTGGGTGTGCTAGCAGTTGACTTGTGAATTTTCACAGACAGGGTGAGAAAGTTGGGGATCAAATTGAGCAGGGCAAAAAATAAACTGACACTACTGGCTTGTTTAAGTCGATTGTAAACAGAGGCAGCACAATTTTGAGTTGGAAGAGAAATGCAGGTGTGTGCTGGAGAATTAGCATAAGGTGGAACTGTGTGAACAGCTCTGAGATGCCGTGTGAATGTTTTACTTCTATCACTCATATTTAGAGGGTGGTGCTGTGTTACACGATGAGCACTATCAGGCAGCTCTGAAATTAACAATTGAAAGCCGATCAATGTCTGGTGGTACCAGGGAGAGTACAACCTAGATGTCAGCTTTTCAACACAATGGCAAGCCGAGATCTTTCGGAGAGGAGGGGCAGAAGAATTAAGCCTCAAAGTCCATATCTTCCAATGCTTTAAACCTGTTTTGCAACTCAGCTCCTTCTTGCTGAGCAATTTGAGTGCTCCCAAGATTTTCTTGGCAACGTCGCTTGCCCCAGCAACCAAAACAACTTGCTCGCCGTCTCTCGTCGCCACATAGGAGAGATCACAGCAGTGCTGCATACAAATTTTCCGGTGCGTTAGTAATGCTATTTTATTAGGGTGTCTGCGGGAAAATGCAAGTGTCGCAACGTTGTTATTGTCAGCTTTTGTCAAAGCTTTGCGATGTTCCTTTCCGCGAAAACAATGCTCACGTGAAATTCCAGGCGCTACCATAATTTTCCGGTGCTTTAGCGGTGTTATTTCGCTGGAATGTCTGCGAAAAAATGGAAGTGTTAAAACGTTTTGGCAGTCAGCTTTTGTCAGGGTTTCGCGGTGCTTCTTTCCACAACAGCAATGGGCGCGTGAAATTTCAGGTGCTACCATAATTTTCCGGTGCTTTAGCGATGCTATTTCGCTGGAATGTCTGCGAAAAAATGGAAGTGTTAAAACGTTTTGGCAGTCAGCTTTTGTCAGGGTTTCGCGGTGCTTCTTTCCACAACAGCAATGGGCGCGTGAAATTTCAGGTGCTACCATAATTTTCCGGTGCTTTAGCGATGCTATTTCGCTGGAATGTCTGCGAAAAAATGGAAGTGTTAAAACGTTTTGGCAGTCAGCTTTTGTCAGGGTTTCGCGATGCTTCTTTCCACAGCAGCAATGGGCGCGTGAAATTTCAGGTGCTACCATAATTTTCCGGTGCTTTAGCGATGTTATTTCGCTGGAATGTCTGCGAAAAAATGGAAGTGTTAAAACGTTTTGGCAGTCAGCTTTTGTCAGGGTTTTGCGATGCTTCTTTCCACAGCAGCAATGCGCGCGTGAAATTTCAGGTGCTAACATAATTTTCCGGTGCGTTAGCGATGCTCTTTTACTTGGTTGCCTGCTGAAAAGTGTGAGTGCCATAACGTTTTTACAGTCTGCTTGTGTCAATGCTTTATTACAATGCTTATTTCCGCAGAAGCAATGCGCTCGCGAAGCTACAAATGCTAACATAATGCTTGTCACAGTATCTTTCACACAAGAGAGGGGGAAATTACAGTTACTTACTTTGAAGATTGTGGTCGTTAGAGGGACTCTGTTTCGTAACTCGAGATCGCCGAAGTAAACAGTGACGTTTAATTCCACTTCGTCCCCCAAGTCTTCCTTCACTGCCTTGAAGAATTCCGTGTAGAGACACGAGCCTATTTCGATCTTGTCGAGTCCTGAGGACTCCCACTCAGTGAATTTGGTCTTGATTTCACCGCTGCGCTTTTTTATTTCTTCAAGTGTCGCGGCTTTATCCCAAGCCTGTCCTAGCTGACGCTCCGATTCGTCCTCCATATCTGCTGAAAACGTAATGAAAACAAACACCAAGGAAAGGATTAAAGATGTTTTTTCCCCAAGTCTCTTGTACGTTTTGTTTTTTATTTTCTTTTTTCCGATGTTCGTATTTGCGAAAGGTCTTTGGTTCCTCGCGAGCGCAGAGCAGAGCTCTTTGCTCACTTCACCAGGCTTATTTTTACGTATCCTGCCCGCAGAGTTTAACTCTTTAGGCCAAGACACGGGTCATCGACAGCGAGCAGAAAAAATAGCGAGTTTGAAGAGCGAAAAGAAGAGCAACCTTTTTTCTCGCTATTTTATAAACAAATATTTCTACATGAATCGGGGAGAAATAATTGTTTATAAATGGTGAGTTTCAGGTAGGAATATTTGTTTATGAAATAGTGAGTAAAAATCATGTAGTAATAATTGTTCATAAAATAGGGAGTAAAAATTAGGCAGAAATAATTGTTTACAAACCAGTGAGTAAAAAAGTTGCTCTTTTTTCCGCTCTACAAATCGTTGAGAGACTTAGAAAAAATAGCGAGTTTGAAGAGCGAAAAGAAGAGCAACCTTTTTACTCGCTATTTTATAAACAAATATATCTGCATGAATCGGGGAGAAATAATTGTTTATAAATGGTGAGTTTCAGGTAGGAATATTTGTTTATAAAATAGTGAGTAAAAATCATGTAGTAATAATTGTTCATAAAATAGGGAGTAAAAATTAGGTAGAAATAATTGTTTACAAAATAGTGAGTAAAAAAGTCTCTCAACTGCAAAGGCAAAGAAGTGCTTATTCTCGAGGAAAGCACGCATATTTTTTTGTGTCTGGCATTAATGTCAAAACTCAGCAGAAGCAGCGATCATTCTAGGAAAAAGAGTTGATCCCGCATGTTTTGACATTAATGTCAAAACTCAGCAAAAGCAGCAATAATGCTAGGAAAAAGAGTTGATCCGGCCTGTTTTGACATTAATATCAAAACTCAGCAAAAGCAGCAATAATGCTA